>VMDO01020170.1:0-38116 GCA_007922755.1 Pedetes capensis | reverse complement strand
ACACGCTACAGAAGGGAGCAGGTAAGGGACGACAGCTGAACAAAGAACTCTCTGAGGGTGTTATGTACTCTTTAGAAAATTAAAGGAACATGATTTGGTGATTAGGTCAGATTTCACCCTAGGAAGTTCTTTATTTCCAGCGATTAGTATCAGAAAACACCTTTTCTGCTTTGAGTGGTAGGAACCTCCTCTGTGAGGGAGCGAAATGATTCCCTCCCACTTGCTGACTCCTGTCTTGGGGAGTCACATCTGGGTTTCCAAAGGTGGTCAGTGAACCTTTCCCGATGGTTAACTGGGCACGCAGACCAGTGGCCTTCAAAACAGTTCAAAATAGCTGCATTAATCCCATCACTCTCTCTTCTACACTCCCGGGAGCATCTGAGCTTTTATAATTCTTCCACGTACAACCTAAGTCATTGAAGTTGTTTCTGTATAAATAAGACAACCTAGCTTCATCTAGAATAGTTCGGAGACCACCTATGCTCAATAGTCAGAGGATATAAAGAACAAAAATGCTACCACATGATTGAACCTGCAAGGCTTTCTTCATAAATTAAGGCTTGGTGAATTATATTCTCAAGGAAAAGTCCAGACGCTGCAGGGAAAACAGCATTTTGGATTCAGAGGCCAATTCCCCAAAGCTATGAAATGTAAGCAGGAGGGGTTCATACATGAAGATCAGGTACCTCTTCCAAGACCTTGTAAGGAGCCCTCCATGGCTTATGTAGAAATACAGAAGCAATACTTTATAAGGGGCCTCCAAATTAGATATTTTTCAAGCCCCACTAATGTAGGCTGTGGCTCTACTTTGAATTATATTTGGTCACTACTTTATTATTCAATGCTTGATCAAAATGCATCTTTATTTTTCTTTGATTCCAAGAATTTAGAATCTCAAAGAAAAGTCCAGTCAGATTATCTGCCTGAGGCCGGCGGGCTCATTATTTCTTCCCAGAACTATTTTATTAGAGAGTAGCAAACCTTTGGAAGCTATTAGTGATTGCACATCATCTGAGATTTTTAGGGTCGCCCAGACTCCAGCAAACAATTTCTGCCACTTTACGGCACACAGCATCAGAAAACCTGCCCATCAGAGGCTCAAAACCTATGGTATTGGGCAGAAGAAAGTCAGAAAATATTGACAACCCATATAATATTCATAAGTTTTTAAGACTTCAAGGTATTCTACCCTGTCCTTTTTCTTTAAGAAGCTCTACTTGATTATTCAACAAATAAAAATGAAGACACGGTGGCCATTTGAGGTTGTTGTTTTTAGGTGCCATCAAGTGGAGTCTGACTCATAGCAACCCTATGTACAGTGGAATAAAACTCCCCGATTCTGTGCCAGGCACACAGTCTTACTTGTGTAAGCCCAGTTGAGGTGGTATGGCATTTTAGCTTGCTGAACACCAGGGGGTGGTGTGACACTCTTAAAGAACCCAACAAGGCTGGGCAAACATGAGGTGAGCGGTCTGCAAAGGTGTACTCGCGTAAGCATCCCTTTTTCCTTCCTCATTTTATGAAACTTGGAAAGTGACATCAATTTTCCTCATTTCAGAGATTAAGAAAACAACATTCATCTAAGCAGATGGCTATATTCTTCTTCAACTGATAAGAGAATATAACAATGTGTAATACTTTTAAATCATTTACTAAAATATTTCTATGCCCATTGGATTCCTTAGTAAGTTAATTTTATTTTTGAATATTTAATTAACAGGCATTGTCCATATATATGGACACAATTTTACTTAGTTGAAACCATATTACACTCTCTTATTCTTTGTTAAACTTGTTGTTGTTGTTGTTGTTGTTGTTAGGTGCTGTCAAGTCAGTGCTCAACTCTCAGTGGCCTTATGTACAACAGGTGAAACACTATTGTGATGCTTCTCTGCTATTCATAGGGTTTGCAATGACCGATTGTTTTTTGTGGGGAGAGGGTTGCTGGGTCCTTCTCCCAAGCCTACAGCACCTGGTGTTCCCAGGCAGTTTCCCGTCCAAGTACTAACCAGGCCCAACCCTGCTTGGCTTCTGAGATCTGACAGGATAGGACGTCACAGTGGTATGGCTGCAGGCTTTGATAATTTAAGATCTTCCAGGTACTACTTTGTCCTTTGCGATTGCAGTTTTAAAGACTGCATGACAGAGGCCAGACACGATGGTGCATACCTGTAATCCCAGCTACTTGGAAGGCTAAGGCAGGAAGATCATGAGTTTGAGGCCAGAGGCAGCCTGCAAAATTCAATGAGACTCTGTCTCAAAATAAAATATAACAAAGGGGCTGGAGGGACAGCCAAGTGGAAGAGCACTTGCCTAGCACATACGCAGGCCTGAATTCAACCCCCTGGTATGGAAAAAAAAAAAAGACTACATAACAGGCTGGACAATGAGGTTGGATAATGTCCTTAAATGTTTAAATACCAGAAATGAAAAATAACAGGCCATTCAGGCCACAGTAGGCTATTACCCCAAATTGCTACACTGTTTTTTTTAATGGTGGAGCCATGATATTAGTCATCTCTGTATCCTAGTAAAGTGTTTCTATCACACAGTTTACTCCCTTTAGACGGTACCTCTGACCTGACTTCAAAGATTAAAGTGTTCTAATATTGAGCTCTCGTAACACCACCTCCAAACGCTATTTTACTATCTGGGGATAATAGAATGTAGAGGCACTTCACCTCAGTCATAAGGAGCCACTTTGCAGCCCTCTCCTATCTTTCCCATAATTCCTACCCATGAGTCTCCTTTATGGCTGCAGAGCAGACTACAGGCTGCACTGACTTTTTATATGTTAAATGAAGCAATGCCATCAACATAATTCTTTAAAGGCTGGTTGAAATAAGGGTGCACATTTTTGTCTCTACATTTTGATTTATAAATAAAGCACAGGGTGTTACTCCTAAACAGATGCTGAACATTTTTTCAATATTTTTCGGCAAGGCCAGTTACTGTTTATCTTCCACCTCTGCCCTCTCTGTCTGTTTTATAGCACAGGGGCTCCCTCGCATGCTTATAGCCCCTAGGGGACTCAGCGCATGCAGTCCTGGTTACCAGTGGGCACCCTGACACCAAGGAGGAGAAGAGAGCTGCCTGAGAGCTGGGACGCTTAGAGAAGGTGCGAGGCAGTCCTGGTACTTCAGGCCTTGCAGGTGGCGGGAATTTAGGTTGCGGGGAGGAAGAAGATAAGCCTTTGGGTGAGGGCCTGGAAGTGTGGGCACCAGACAAGAGGCGCAGGCTCAGAGAAGAGCGCTGGGGCATGAGACCATGAAGATGGGAGGAAGAGGTCAGAGGCCACATGTCACCAGGTCACCGACAGATCAGGCAGTGAGAAGACCCTGTCTTGGGGCACTTGATTTGTTTTTAGACTTTTCAATTTTTCATGAATAGCCAGAAATCTGGAATTTTATGGGAAACTTACTAGTTCTTATGTTCCTACAGAACTTTAAAACTTTCAAAATACATTATAACCCAAGTAAGTAGAATTTGGGGCAGCCAAAAGAGGCTGCTGTCCGAGAGGACCTGTCAAGTCTGAGTGTCTAGGGAAATGATCGTTAGCATATGTATAGCTTTTTTAAAAATCATTTTCTGCTTCCTCTTTACCACCAGTGGCTTGTGAGAAAGGTACCGCTATCACAGTTGTAGGTTTTTCCCGCCCAATATTAATTTCTTCTTCTGTTGCCTTGTTCCAGCACCCACTTTTCTTGGGGGATTCACCAACACCCAGTCATGACTTTTGAATGAGGCAGATCCTACCTACCTACCACCACAGACGGGACCCATGTGTCCAGGCCGGCCAGCCAGAGGGAAGAGATTAGCTCAGGGATCCTGCTGTAGTTTGGACATTAAATACCCACAAAGGCCCACATGTTAAAGATTTGATTTCCAGTGTGGTACTATTGGGAACTGATGGACACTTCAAGATATAGGGCCTTGGAGAAAGTCCTCAGGTCCCTGGGTGTATGTACTTGAAAGGGATAGTGGGACCCTTGTCCTATCCTCCTCTTACTTTTCTGCCATTATGTGCTGCCCCACCACAGGCCCAAAGAAATAAGGCCAATCGCTTCAACTTCCAAAACTAGGAACCCAAAATAAACCTTTTCTCCTTATAAGTTAATTATCTCAGGTATTTTGCCACAGTGATGGAAAGCTGGCTAATACAGATGCATACAGGGCTCAAGTTAAGCCAGTGAAAGACTGCCCTGACAACTAGTGTGCGGACTGTTGAGAAAGAAGCTCTCTCTTTCATCTGGAGAGTCTCAGTGGGTAAGACATAAGCTAGAGGTTTCAATCTCCACTTCGCCACAATGTTGAGAGGGCCCCTGAGAGAACAGAGCAATCGTGCGGAGAGCAGAGCTTACAGGGTACGAGACAAATGCCTGACAACCTTGCTTGGCCACCTGGGTCTAGCTGCACTTGAAGCACATTTGACCAGGGGTGTTTCTGTTAGGTGACCCAATGTAATCTTTAAGTTTGTCTGGGTTTCTGTTACAACCAGGAGTTCTGGTCAAGGTTAAAAGAAGAGATGGGAACTAACCATCAGACCCGACACATGGCCCAGATGCCCTGTCTGTCCATTATATTGTGCTTGCTTTTATGTGGTAACAAAAGATACAAATAGAAAAGTAAGATGATGTTTGGCTTGTCACATAGGGACTTCCAGTAGATAAGTAGAACCCCTATTAGTTTACAACCATTTGCTGAATTTTCTATGAGCAGTTTAAAGCTATCCTAACTAACAGGTCCTGCTGCCTTTATTTGGTGTCTACCTCCACCCTGTAACTGGATATAAACTTGTCCAAATGCCAGCGAAGGCCGCAGTATGAAATGGGCAGGTTTTCAACAGCAGTTGCCTCATATACTCAGCCTGCTTCCCTCCACTGCAGTATTTGCCTGGTTGGAATTCCTGAATTCCTTCCCTGCTTTCTTTGAGGGGACTTCCAATGCATCACAGACGTAGGGTCTTCCAGATCTTTCGGTAGGTTTCTTCACCAGTGCCAATGACCACTTTGCCTGACAACAACCCCAGGCTCTTCACAGATGAGAATTTGGTTCTGGATCTATAACACTTTTTTTTTTTTAAATGAAGACTGAGAAGACACTTCAGAATGAAGGCACTTAAGGGGTTACTGAGTCCAAGAAAGAGAAGAGCAGCTCCAAGATGTATTAACCACTCAGAAAGAAGAGTATCAGATGACGCTGGTCCAAAGGCCTCCTCCCCGGCAAGTCTGAAAAGCCCCTGAGGGTGGTGCCCAGGCATCCGCATCATTGTCTGTGCAGTGCTGGGGACATGGCAAGTACCTGATCAGCAAATGTATTCTTCCAACTTCATGTCCCAGCAAGAGCTTAGAGGAAAAGGTTTACGTCATGAGGAAATGTGTTTGGAGTGATAGATGTCCTTGCCTGGCCTTACTTGTCATTAGCAGTGGCCTTCAGCAAAATGCTAAACAGACTGCCTTACATTTTGCTTATCCACAAAATGAGAAAAACAATGACTTCTTTGTAACTCTTGCAAGAAATGAAAGATATGAATGTATGCAAGTCACTTAGCCCCAAACTTGACAACAGGAGTTTGTAGATAAACTATTATAATTACTTAAGAAAGGACATAGGAAATATTTTCAAACATTTTGAGGTAGCATGCAAATCTTATACACTGATATTATATTCTGGAGTCCTGAATATCATACTGATATTATTTTGTTGGTTCAAGTTGACATAAAAATATGTCTGGAAAAGATACATTTGGATAGAAAAGAGTTACTAGGCTAAATATTTTTGCCTGGGTTTTCTCACTGAACGCTCACTATAATTCTGTAAGACACAATTATTGCTCTCATTTTATGCAGGAGTATAACTGAGGCCCAGAGAGGTTGCCAACGTTCCCAAGGTCACATGGTAGGAGAGGAGCAGAGCTGGAATTTGAACCAAGGTTGCTTGAATTCCAAAATCTGTGCTCTTAGTCACTTTTTTCTCTTATCTTCTCTTGATTAAGCTTTTGACTAAAATAGACAGGCATTACGCTCAAACACAATTTAACAGGCTTTATGAAGGAATAGATTCATAATTCTTTTGGGGGATTATCTTCCTTCTCCAAAGTGTGTGTGTGTGTGTGTGTGTGTGTGTGTGTGTGTGTGTGTGTGTTTCTGTCTGTCTCTGTCTCTCTCTCATCTAAATATTGTTTCATCACAAACTAAAATGTTTTAATAAAAAGGTAGGAGATGAACTGACGTTTAGTGAATAGACTTTTCAAAGATGATTTGTATGTTGCTTCATCACAAAACAAATACATTGCTAAAACTGAGGGAAATCACTCGCAGCAACGAATGAGTTGAATGCGATGGTTTGCGCTGGGAAGATGTGCTTGAGAAATTGCTACAACGTGCAGTGTGGCCAGGACGTGAGGGCGGCAGCCGGGTGGGGCCGGAGGGTCTGTTACTCTTCCCTCTGCACCTCGCACTCCTTGGCACTCCTTCACTTGCAGACTGGCACAGCCTCAGCTCCTAAGAACACTCTCAGCTGCAGGCTCAGAACTGCTCCGAGAGCCACGGCAGAGGTGCTTTTGCTGTTATTTTCTGATTTGGGAGGCTCGCCTGCACTGCGCCTGCGCCTGCCCATCAGCGAACCTGCCTTTCGCCTCCCCAGACACCTTTCTGTTAACGGCTGTGCGATCGTGATGGCCTCTTCCATTTTGACACAGTCCTTGGATCCTCCAAGTCTAAAATTTGAAATTACCTCTTCGCAGTCACATTTAGGAGCCAGGTAATGTCCCCTTCCTGACACTTACCCTAAATTCCAACCCCCCACCACATGAGCAGGCGCACACACTGTCTGAGCCCCCATTCCTACAGGCTGCCGCTTCCTTCCACTGGCACTTTGCACGGCCACGCACAGGTTCACACTTTCCACCAAGTGCATTTCATGGCTGCTTGTCCTGAGTATGAGGAACAAGTGAGAGCCTGTCTGGCCCCCCGCCTCTACCCTGGCCTTCACACTCTCTCCTGTAGAGTGGACTCAGATGACACCTGACACCCTTCTCATCTTGCTCTACCTTTTACATTCAGAGACTGGCCTGCCAAGGTCCCATCAGCCTACTCCGGCCTCGCCCAGGGGCCTGTGCAGACCCGCTGTTCTGGGGGCCACTGTGCTCTCCTCAGCAGTGAGGGACAGGAGCTTTATAGAGTAGGGACCCTCAGTCCTCTCTGCCCCTAGGAGAAGGTAGGTACTCACCTTGTCCCTACCAGCACAGGTCAGAGGGCCCTAGGAGCAAGCCCGCGGTGCTCCATGGTGCCCCCGGGACCCAGGATGGAGACCTGTCTTTTCTCTCGATGCTCTGAGGCGCTGAAGAACTTCCTTGGGAAGCAGGGATGGGGGAGTCCTGGCCTTGAGGGTGCCAAGGTCAGCCAGGGGAGGGCGATCTTGGGGGTGGTCACAGAAGAGGGGCCCAGCCAAGGAGGGGGTGCCACACCATTACTGAGGGGCTAGAGTGAGGCCCACAGATCCCTTCCTTCAGCATCCCAGAACTCAAAGCCATTTTAAAGCAAGCAACCACCTGGAGCCGAAGTGTTCACCACTGGAAGGAAACCTGGGAAGCCTTGGTGTAGGGCACAGGGAAGGTGGGAGAGACCACACCAGTAGAGGAGCGGAGGAGGAGAGAGGCGGGAAAGGAGTGTGGGGGGAGGATCGGAAGGAGAAGGCACAGGCTCCACAGCTGCAGGAAATGCCCGGGTGGGGGGCGGAAATGTCCAACCTGCCGTGGGAGTTAAGAATTTAATAACCAGATTAGACAAAAGTCACCGAGCTGAAGTAAAGTCTCTGATGGGACTCAAATTCCATTATTGGGCAAGATTAAGTTTTCTCTCCCTCATCCCCCTCCAGTGAGCAGAAATGGGGTTCAGAGTTATTAGAAGAGATAAAAACCATTCGTTCGCACCTCACTGAGCTGAGACTCCTTCATCAAACCAGCAAACGTAAAATCGTGAAATCCCAGCTCTCTGAGCTGGCTGCAATCCTCAGCCACAGAGATGTTCTGCCTCTGCCTCCTCCTCCTCCTGCAAACCGCTCCTCCGCCTCAACATACTGGAGACGATGAAAACTAAAAATGCCCAGCAGAGTTTCTTTCCTTAATTTCAGCATTCAAATTAAACACCTTAAGTTTTTATATGCCTGCAGCCGTAGCCCTGTGGCATCCAATCCCATCAGATCTCGGAAGTTAAGCAGGGTCGGGCCTGGTTAGTACCTGGATGGGAGACCACCTGGGAACACCAGAAGTTGTAGGCTTGGGAGATGGACCTGGCAACCCCTTCCCAAAAATCAATCTGCCATTGAAAACCCTATGAACAGCAGAGAAGCACTGACAATAGTGTTTCCCCTGTTTTACAGAGGGTCGCAATGAGTCAGATACCGACTCGACGGCACCTAACAACAACAACAAGTTTTTATATATCAACTTTCCTGTCCAGCATTTTTTTATTTATCAGGACCTTATCTTAATGAGAAAATTCCTACTGATTGAGCAACCTGTGTCTGCAAACCAGCACCAGAGAGCGATTCCATAGCCAGAATCATTCTGGTAAGTGTGGCACACAGCTTCCTGTGAGGGGACCCAAATGGTTCAGAAGCCATATTTGGGCTTATCTTAGAGATAGCCTTCTGTGCTTATGCACAGGCAAGCTTTCCAATGGTACCTGAGGTTAACAGATTGTGGGTGTGTGTGTGGGTGTGTGTGTGTGTGTGTGTGTGTGTGTGTGTGTGCGCGCGCGCGCGACTACCTGCTTTTATCCAACTCATTTATAAAAATGTCATTTCTATTTAAATTCGTCAATCCAGCAATGACTTGGTGTTCTTCAAAATTCTTCAGGAATCCTGCTTCACGGTGACTTCTCTAAGATTCCTCATTGGGATGTTTTTTGGAGATGATCAGTAGTTTTGGCCAAGCTCAACACGTTTAAACCCTTAGACTGTTAACTTCTGAGAGTGTTAAACTGGGAGAGAGAAGAATGAGAGGGGAAGGCAGAGAGCAAGAGAGAAAAGGTACTGAGGGAGGGAGAGCGAGCGAGAGAGAGATTGGTTGGTTGACTGTATTGATTGTATATACCACTGTTGGCAATTCTTTGTATCCCTGAAGGAGAATCAGAATGGGAAAAGATCAAAGAAAATAGTCATGAATACTTTGAGATGGTGTCAAGGAGATTCTGAGGCCCCCTTTCAATTAAAAATACTTTTACAAGGTTGATGTTGTCACTGGACACTCAGGCTTACAGCCTACCATCCTAGCTCCTCTGTGTTCCAAAAGGAAGCCAGGAAACAGTAACTGGCGAAGGGAAATGAATTTATTTTCAGTTTTGATTGCAATTAGGGAGAGAAAAAGGCTCTGAGCATCTCTACATCTTTCCTGTAGCAGTGTTACAGTTTTATAGAAAAGCTGAAATGAAAACTGTAACAAAAGCCAAGAAATGTGTGTCTGGATTTAGCTGTGACAGGTTATGAGAACAGAGAGACCGTCTTTCTGGGAGGGAGGCCCCCTCCTGGCACACATTCTACTGGCTCTCAGCAGGGGAAACTGGAGAAATCCTAATTGCTCAGAATTTATTTGCTCAGGACTCCTGTGACATTGTGTGGCTTTATAATGGAGTCTATCTTACTTTGGCTCTTCACTAGTTTCGTTTTTATTAATATCAAGGGGTGTTGTTAGCACTACCTTATAATCATTTATAAATGGGGAAAGAGACACATATTTGGCTTTTTTTTTCTGTAACAGGGGTTGAAGCTAAGGCCTAACATATGCTAGACAAGTTCTCCACCACTGACTGCATCCCCAGACACCTTTTATTAATTTTTACATTGAGACAGGGCCTCACTAAATTACTCAGACTGCCTCTGGCCTCGACTCATGATCCTCCTGCCTCAGCCTCCCAAGCTCCTGGGATTACAGGCATGCACCATGGTGCCCAGCACATTTGGCTTTATTAAGAAATATGTGAAAGAGAAAGGTGCTTTCCTACAAACAAAACAAGGGACAAAAGCTGGAATAGAAATATGAAGAGAGAAGATTTTAAAAGTGTGTGTGTGTGTAATAAAGTGATGATCTCAGGTAGAATTAACCAAGTTAATCAGATGAAAGTCAGTAGAAAATGCCAGCAGAAGTTGAAAAATTGTGCCCAGCCTAAAAGGGAAAAACCAAGCAGAGTGAAGAGTGACAGGAACATAATCCCCTGTATTGTCCAGTAGATGGCGCTGTGTCCAAAGCAGCTTTGTTGCTACTTAGACTACAGAGGAAATGATGTGCAGCCCAAAAATGTGAAATAAAGAAATGTGTGATTCTGTACCACAAAATTCCAGGTTTGGTCAAATATTCATAGAAAAGAACTGTAGAACTAATTGCTTAACATCAATTTTGCCATAACTTACATTTTCACCTTTGATTCCAAGGGCTGCATGTTGAGGGGATATTTTTCAATATTATTCTCCACATCCATGGCCAGCTGGTGACTGGAAACAGAAACAATGTCTCAGTATAGCTCAATCCAGGAAGTTAATATTTATAGCATTAATGCTGCTAACTTACATGTTTTTGAAAAAGGTGATATAGTTTCAATTTTATTTGAATTTTTTTAACAGAGTCGTAAGAGTAAGTGATAGGTACATGACCATACCATCAAAAAAGAAAACATTGCTTTGCCTTTTATGTTTTCTGTCCTTTTGATCTCTATCGCTCAACATTAACAGATATGGTATGAAAATCATTCCCTTTGGAGGAAGAAAGGGAAGTAGAATACTGGATCATTCCAGAAGTGGGGTTGTTGTTGTTGTTGTTGTTGTTGTTAGGTGCCATCGAGTCGGTATCCGACTCATAGCGACCCTCATAGGGTTTTCAATGGTTGACTATTTCGGGATTGGCTTGGGAGTGGATTGCCACGTCCTTCTCCCATTTTTTGCGGTGCTGGGAATTGAACTCAGGACCTCAGAGACTGTAGCGCAACACTCTACCCACTGAGCTAAATCCCAGCCCCCAGAAGTGGGGTAGATACACCATAAGGAGAGTGTCATACATTCCATGTGCTGGACATCTCCTAAATTGTAGAGAGGGCCTCATTCATTTCCAATAAAGTTACTGCTGTGAAACTTTCCTCCTTTCGTCCTGTTGGCTGTTTTGAGCTCCTTCTGTGAACAAAGCATGAACTAAAGCTACATGGTCACTCCCTCTAATGGAGCATACTGGACTCTCACTGGACTTCAATGGTCTATGAGAAGATGCCCTTAGCTGGGTTTTGAAGAATGGACAGGAAGTTTGATAAGTTGAGAATGGAAGGTGTGAAGGAGACAGTAAAATAAAGGGACCAAAAGTGAAAAACTTTAAAGGCTATTATTAGAAAATAAAGAGAGCAATTTAGCACACGCAGATGATAAAAGTGTGAAGATAAAAGGAATAAGTTTAGATAATAAGAAAACTAATAGTGTTTGGTCACAAACTATGCAAAACACTGTTGTAGACATTCTACATTTGTTGTCTTAATTCCCACAATCACCTCCATAAATGATCACTTTCCCAATTGTGTAGCTGAGAGATCTGAAGCTCAGTGAAGTTCACCTCATGATAGATATAGGGTGAACCACACCAAAACTCACGCCTTGCTTCTCTCTTCCTGAAAGATACTGGTTGGAAGATTTTAATATCAGGCTCATGATACTTAATTCTATTAACTGAACTTTCCAGAGGTTTTATATTTTACATCTCAATCCAATACACATGCATGTGTGTAGGGTGTGTGTGTGTGTGTGCATGTGTGTATGTGAAATGAAAGTTTCAAGAAACATCATTACCCTAATTGCATACGTTATACATTGATTCCTTTATGTTCCATTTTTTTCAGAGGCCAATGGTGATTCACCTAATTGATTTAACAAGCCATCAATGGATTGTGACCTACAGTGTGAAAATCCATGGCAACAGGGAAACAGAAAGGATCTGGAGTAGGGAAACATGGTGAATGGGATGTTTAAGGATAGCTTGTGGTAGGAGTGAGTGAGAAAGCGGAAGAAAACCAGTTAGAAGGCTATGCAGATTGGCCACATAATAAGAACCAGGACTGGTAGCATTAAAGAAAAAGAAAGATAAGGAGAGAAAACTGTCTTAGCACTATCCCTTAGGATCACAAATGTATTTTCTCCTCTTTCAAAAGGAATAGCCAGGCAGTAGGAAAAATATGGCAGAGCAGATAAGTTCCTATGTGGCCACTAGGTGGTACCATGAGCCCAAGATAGCCCCCTGCTTTCTCAGCTTGATTGTTGAAGGATAAGGAAAACATTCTGTGCCACTGGTATTCAGGGATCTCTGAGTTCTTCATTACTCACTCATTCTACAAGTATATGAGGTCATCTGTGTACCAGGAATGATATAAAACACAGCAACAGAATGGTAAGAACACTAGATAACACTCCCTGTTCATATGGTCTTATAATCTCAGAGAAGATAGGTGTTAAACAAGTAACAACAAGTACGATGGATATTAGGAGGGAAACACAGAGACCTAATGCAGGGTAAGCTGGCTCATTTTTATAATTCTATGGTCTTGTAGCCTGCAGCAGTACCATTGTGGTGTCAGATCCTGTCAGATCTTGGAAGCTAAGCAGGATTGGGCCTGGTTAGTACTTGGATAGAAGACTGCCTGGGAATACCAGGTGCTGTAGGCTTGGGAGAAGGGTCTGGCAGCCCACTCCCAGAAAACAATCAGCCAGTGAAAACCCTATTAGTAGTAGAGAAGCACTGGATGATAGTGTTTCAACTGTTGCACATAGGGTCCCTATGACTTGGACACTGACTCAAGGGCACCTAACAACAACATGGTCTTGTAAGGGCAGCAGCATTATAACAAAGAGAATTTAAACCTGTATTTAGTAAACATACCATTAATTACAAATTAGCAAATTGGCAAGAGATACATGTGTGTTGAGGGGCCTATAGTTACAAAATAACCAAGGACAACAGTAACATTTTCATAAAGAAACCACACATTAGAAAATTTGATAATTTGGGGGTATAATGCATACATCTCCAACAAACTATAAATACAAATACCTCTTGTCTTAAATTGGCTAGCATTAGTCCATTCCATCAATAGTTTTCTATAGTTAATAAAGTGACTTGCAATCATACACCTCTCCTGCCAGAGAGCCAGCCTGATTCAATAATAACAACAACAAAAAAATGACACTCAGCCTAAGGTCTTACTTAAGTTAATAAATGATTATCATAAACAATGGAGTCATAAACAACCTCCTAATTAATGGCCTTACCAATTGCTCCTCTCTGTTTCTGAGCTCATGCCAGGGTGAGGGGGGGAGGCAGGGGAGGGAAGGAGGGGCATGTGTGAGTGTGTATTTAAATGCCTTTGATTGGCTCTGCATATGGTCTCTGATAGTATGGAGTTGTAGCTTTCCCTCCCTTCACACTGACTGTCTACCGCAAAACCCTATTGAGCATTCAGAATAAATGTAATGTTCCAAGCGGGAATAACCGATCAACGGCTATGACACCACGATCACTTAACTTATGGTCACTTCAAGTAGCTGAGATGATTTACATCAGCACCTAAGTCAGCTACAGCTCTAATGAAATGCCTAATCTGCTCGCTCGAAGAACACCAATTTTTCAATCAAATCTGACAGCTTTCAAGGACACAGTCCTTCCTGGAAGCAGACTGGGAAAATCTCCAGAAACCCACGCAGATGAGAATAACTACTTAGAATGTGCTGCTTGCTTTCTCTCTCTGTCCTGGACAAGCAGCAAAGCAGACAGTTGCACATGAAACCTTTTCTTCATATTAATTAACTAATTTTTGCATGAAAGCACACGGGCCTGTGTTCTTTGAGAGGGGACAATTCCTATCCCTGGAATTCCTCAGTCATGATTGGAGAAAATCAGCACACGAAACAGACTGGTCATTTCCAAAAGCTTTGAGCTTTCCCAGGTCCCTGGATAATGCAGGTGAAAGGGTAGGTGAGGGGAAGACTAAGCCTGCACATGTACCACTAAGTACCACTAATTTTCATGCATTTTCCTGAGGGCAGAGAAAGTGGAAAGGCACATGGTGGTCATGAGAGGTTTAATGTAAAGCTGTGGTCAATTAGCAGGGAAAAAAAAACACTTTTGGAGTTCATTTTCTACATTAAAATCAATATGGAAAAACTGACATAGCCAGGCTTCATAAATAAATGGACATCACAGAGACAGTGTGTCCTCAGAGAATTAAGCTACATGAGGAGACTATTGAATAACTGGAAGGAATCTGACATGAGTCTACACCACTGGTTCTCAACCCCAGCTCCTCAGCACCAGAAGGAAGCTGTTAAGAAATACTGATTCCAGGGCCCCTCCCCAGAGATTCGGATTCAATTCGTCTGGTGGAGGAAGTGGCTTATGCCAGGGCATTTTATTAAGTTCCCTGGGTGGTTCTAAGTGCAGCCAGGGTGAAGAACCACTGATGTGGACCTAACGTCATTACAACGTATAGCTCCACAGAAAAAAGTTTCCTTGTGTCAGCTAAAAACTCCTTAGTTATTGTTATTTGCATAAGGGGGAGGATTAAGAAGCATTTTTCTTTTTAATTTTAACTTATTTTCAGCTGATATATAAAAACATAGAAGTTATACATATTAGTGGAGTTACATTGATGTCTCTATATATGTATGCATTCTGTAACAGTTAAATCAGGTTAAACACACCTATGTTCTCAAAATTTATCATTTGCTTATGGCAAAACTTTCAATAAAATGCTTTCTGGATTTTTGAAACATACAGTTCATTGTTGTTGTTAGGTGTTGTCCGAGTTGGGTCCGACTCATAGTGACTCTATGTACAACAGAACAAAACACTCTGTGACACTATGCCATGCCAGACACTATGTCAGTGCTTCTCTGCTTTTTGTAGGGCTTCCAATGGCTGAATTTTTCAGGATTGCTTCAGAAGTGGATTACCATGTCCTTCTGTTTTTGCAGTGCTGTTATCTATAGTCACTCCACCTATAGCCATAGCAGCCTGGCATATGATCTTGTCAAAACTCAGAAGCTAAGCAAAGCTGGGCCTGGATAGTACTTGGATGGGAGACCACCTGGAAATACCAGGTACTGTACGCTTTAGAGAGGGACCCAGCAGCCCACTCCCAAAACAATCAGCCAACAAAAATCCTATGACTAGTAGAGAAGCACTGACATAATGCCAGGCATGGCACAGTGTTGGGCAGCATTTCATTCTATTGTACACAGAGTCTCCACTCAGTGGCACCTCACAACAACCTAGTTACCCCACTGTGCAAAAGCACACCAGCACTTCTCAGTCCTATCTAGCTGAAACTTAGTACCTGATGTCAATCATTTCTCATCTCTCTCCCTACTCTCCACAGTCTCTGGTAATCACTATTCTACTCTCAACTTCATGAGATCAAAAATTATTCCATATATAAGTGATGTCAGGAGGTATTTGTCTTTCTGTGTGTGGCTTATTTTACTTAATGTAATGACCTCCAATTTCATCCATGGTGCCACAAATGACAGGATTCCATTCTTTCTATGGTAGAGGAGTATTTCATTGTGACTGTATACCACATATTCTTTATCTATTCATCAATGCTTGAGTTCTCCCCACCTCTTGGTTATAGTGAACACTGCTGCAACGAACATGGGAGGGCTGAGGTCTCTGACAAACTGATTTCACCTCCTTTGGAGATATACCCAGGAGTGGGAACGCTGGGGGATATGGTAGATCTGTTTTGAAGTTTTTGAAGAAAACTCCACCGTGTTTTCCATAATGGCTGAAGTATTTTATTCTTATTTACTCATATTAATGAGAAAAGGCATAACAAAGATGCCATAAATTAAATTCATAGATAACCCAGAAACTTCATTTGATCAGAAGGCTGAGGCTGCCCTTTAGAGTGGTGATGAGGCAAGTGTGCAGGATGATGGAGGTAGAAAGGGCATGAGAAGATGTCCAGCCCAAACATCCCAGATGAAAGGGGAAAGGAGGTGGTATTGAAGGCACTGCGCTGTCATGGATTATCTCATGTGCTCTCAAGAAGACTACTAAGTCAGTACTATTATCATGCTTCTGAAATTGAGGAACCTGGGGCTCAAGGGGGTTAAATAATTTTTCTAGACTCACAAGGCTAGGGAAAAGCAGAAAGAGGAATCAAACTCAAGGTCTTCGATATTCAGGTCAGGAATGTTTTCAACAACATCAGTGGGTTCACTTATACTCTTCTTGCACATTTCAATACCTGTCAGCTCCCTTCTTAACAAAGAAATCCATTCTGTTGTGGGGCAGGCTGAAATTTTACAAAAGTTTTCATTTTTTTCTGAGGCACAAGACTGTTTCTCCATATATCCTATTCACTGATCCTTGCTCTATTTTCTAGAACAAGGACAGCAATTTAGCTTCTCTTTTATGGGAACTTTCCTTCAAATATTTAATAGCCATTTTGTTCCTTCTGAGGAGGTTTTTCCCCAACCTACAGATTGTCAGTTCTCTGTAGTCCTTTCACACAGTTCCAGGACCCTTGCTATTTTAATTTACCTCCTCCAATACTGTCATGGATGTCAACAGCTTTTTAAGTGTTGTGCCCAGAGCCAAGCATGACGTGGGCATAGGTTGACTGGTCCAGAGTACATGAGGATGTAGCCAGCGGTTCAGAGCAAGGGCTCTATCTAAGGCATCCTAACCTGGGTTTGATCTCCATCCTCATTACTCACTAGCTGAATATATTTGTACAAGTTACTGAAACCTCTCTGAGCCTCTTTCCTCATCTGTGAAATGGAAACAATACTGCCTATATTAAAAAACCATAGAATTTGATGGGGAAATGTATATAGGCATTAACAATACAGAGCACATTACAAATCCTCAGTAAACGATGGCTGTTTCTTCCCTTATCTTGACAGTGCATGTCTATTAATCAGTCTAATATTATGCTAATATTTCTAGAAGCCCTATAAAGTCATAAGCATAGTAAACAAAACCCTAAGCATTTATCCACAAGTTGAAATCAGGATATGTCTCTCACATACACAACTTTTAAAAAACCTGAATGCAGGGCACTACTTTTACCTCTATTCAATTCAATTTCACCTCTTTCTTTTTTTGTTAAAGCTCAGTTTTATTTCATTTTGCAGTGTTATTTTGAATGTTCACTCTGTTCAGTTTAGTGTTAGCCTTGTACTTTTTCCAAATTTATGCTTGCCTTCTATGAACATTTCTGATTAAAAGCCAAAGACAGGGCAGGGTGAAGTCTCAAGCTCTTAGACACACCACCAGAGACATCAGAATTTGTGTATCGTCACTCAAATAGCCTTAAACCTATCTAACTATATCTCAAATAAATGACCTCTTCCTTAACTACAAAAATATAATAAACCATTAACTTTACTTAATCACTTTTGCCTTGCCAGATATTTTTCCATGCAATCCTTTAACCTTAGAAAATGATTTAACTTCCTTTAATACTTTTTACTTACTTCTCAAGCAAATATTTTCCATCATTAACTTGTTCTAAAGGATTCTGCAATCTTTTCAGTTCTTCCTGTAAAAAGAAAAGAAATATCTTACAAATTGATATCCGATACTTCTGGTAATATTATTTGAGGGCATTTGTTAACAAAATTGACATGGCATACTGCTAAGAGTTCTGGAAGTTGTAATGGTAATGTATTTGAACACACAATTCAGTTTAATCTTGATTTAATTGGAATACAATATTGTCACTTAAACTGTGTGATTTCTTTTATCATTAATGAGAACACTTCCTATTATTTTTCCACAGTGGCAATATGGGAGATGTTTCTATAGATCCACCTGCACTCTTTCCAAATTTACTCCACCAACAGTATTGTTGGATAAGAGACTCTAATGAATGTGTGTAGGCTAGGTCATGCAGCATCCCTGCTCTCATTTCTTGATAACTTCCTCCCTATACCCACATGGGCACACACCCCCACACACACCCGCTCTGAATTTCAGGCCTCAGTAGTTCCCCTGATCCCATTCTCTAACTACAGAGAGATGAGAGAAGTGGCTCAGGCTCCTGGTAAGATTGCCTGTCCTCAGTCTTATCAATCACAGAGACTTAAGGAAGGCTCGCTGCACTCTGTTCCTGGGAAGACCACGTTACCTGAGGCTGGACCACTACGCCTCACCACCAGAAACTGCTGGAGTGACTAGTCCCAAGATGAAGCCACAATCAGAGCTACAGTCATCCCTGACTCTCTGTGGAGAACTGGCTCCGGGAGCCCTGAGGATACCCAAGTCCACAGATGCTCAATCCCTTCAGTAAAGTGTGTGTACTCTACACACCTCCTCCCATGTACTTTCAACCACCTCTTGTTTGATTACAATACCTAATAGAATGTAAATGTTATGTCCGTAGCTGCTATACTATATTGTTTAGTGAGTAATAACAAGAAAAAATGTCTATACAATATGTTCAGTACAGACTCTTTTTTCTGAATATTTTCCATATCCTGTTGGTTGAATCTGCAGATACGGAAGACTGACTATAACTACTTCTTTGTTTTTTGAGACCATCAGGACTGGTCTCAACGTGCCTATAACCAACCAGAAATCCAAGTCTCCTAAATTATCTCCCATGATGCAATCTCTTCCACTTCATACTGAACTGTACATTCCAGAATCTGACCCAATCCCCCACCTCCCTCCAACTATTCCACTGGGCTCTTTGCAACTTACAGTCTGTCATCAGCAAAATCCTCCATCTTTTCAGCTTCTCTGAACACTCCCTAATTATCTTATTTAAGCTGAACCATCCCTTGCTGTTCTGGAGACAGCAACAGTTTTGTGAGATTTGAAGATCAAGGAACTATTTAGAACAGAGTTTTAGTAGATCAAGGATTTTGCTGATGACAGACTTGGCCAAAACCCTAAGCACACCTTCTCCCCTGCAGTCCTTTTAAGAGGGGACCATTTCTTCCCCACATGCTACATCCCACATTGTCCAGAAAAGGAATGAGGCTCTCCTTGCTTCTCATTACTACCGGATCCTTCTCACTCTTTCAAAACTTCAGGCTCCCTGGACACACACACACCGGCTGCCTGCCACGGGCCTCCTTGAGCTTCTCTATCTTTCATTCATATCTTATTTATCCTCACTCCTTAGGGGATCTGATCCAGTCTCAGCTTCAAATTTATATTTGCCCCCGACCTCTCCTCTAAACCCACTCTTCTGCATCCACCTGCCTTCTCGACAGTACCATGAAAATGTCTGATAAGCATCTTAAGTTCAAAGCAAAAGTGTATCTACTTCTCAGCATTTGGGGAAGATCAAGTGTAGTATTTGTTCAAAACCAAAGTATTGCTTTCCCTGCCTCAACCTCCTTCTTCATTGTATCTTCATTTTAGCAAAGGGCATCCCTATTCTAATTATGCAGAGCTAAAATCCAGGAGTCAGCCTTTCCTCCTTCCACAATCCATAGCCAATCAGCTAATTTTGGCCCCACCTTCAAAATATATCTGAGACTTGACCACTTACTTCTCAGTCTGGTCTAAGCCAACCATAACCTGCTGTCTCCCGGCTTCCTATGTTAGACCACATGAGTTCCTTCTTACATGAACCAGGGTCATATTTTAGTATTTGGGCTTTGTTAAGTTAGAGTGTTATTTACAAAGCATTAAGTGCACATATCATAAGTATATGTTGTTGATGCTGTCAGATGCTGTCAAATGGATCTGACTCATAGCGACCCTCATAGGGTTTCCAATGACTGATTATTTCAAGATTGCTTCAGGAGTGGATTGCCACGTCCTTCTATTTTTGCCGTGCGGGGGTTAAACCCAGGTCCTTAGAGAGTGAGGATCAGCACTCTAGCAACTGAGCTGAACCCCAGCCAATCATAGGTATATGAGTTTTATCAACTGCATTCTTGGTACAATCACAGACCAAAAAGTGTATAAAACATATCTCTTCCTCCAGAAAGTTCTTTTGTGTCCCTTTATAGTCAATTTTCCTTTCCTAAAGGTACCTCTGTCCTGATTTCTATCCTTTTAGATTTCTCTAGAATTTCATATGAATTTTTCTATTATTTTGTGCTTGGCTTAATTCACTTAAAATTTTGATATTTATCTATGCCATCACCTGTACCAGTGGTTCTTGCTGACTAGTGTTCTACTGTATAAATACACCAGAATCTACCCATCCATTCTCCTGTTGATGGGACTTCTAATTGTTTTCAGATATTGCTATGTATGAATAAAGCTATATGAATATGCTTATGCAAATCTCCTTGTGAATGTGTGTTTTTATTTCTCTTCAGTACTTATCTAGAAGTGTTATTACTATATTATAAGACAGATGCTATGGTTTGAATGAAGCCTGCAGCCATAGCCCTGTGGCATCCGATCCCATCAGATCTCGGAAGCTAAGCAGGGTCAGGCCTGGTTAGTACCTGGATGGGAGAGCGCCTGGGAACACCAGAAGCTGTAGGCTTGGGAGAAGGACCTGGCAACCCCCTCCCAAAAATCAATCTGCCATTGAAAACCCTATGCACAGCAGAGAAGCACTGACAATAGTGTTTCCCGTTGTACAGAGGGTCACTATGAGTCGGATACCGACTCAACGGCACCTAACAACAACAACAATGGTTTGAATATAAAGTGCCCCCCAGGTCATGTGCTTTAGCATTGGTCCCCAGCCAGTGGTGCTGTACAGGGAGGTTGTGGAATTTGGGGAGGCTCATCTAGCTTGGTAGAAGTGAGTCACTGGGGTGGGTCTCCTTTGCACAGTTTTATCCTGGACCTGTGGCTCCACACTGACTCTGTTCCTGGCCTAACATGCCATGAGGTCTTCGCCCACAGCCCTGCTGTCATTATGGACTGATTCTCCAACTGGGAGTTCCCAACAAACCTCATCCCCAATAAACTTGTTTGAGTTGGTTTCTCTGCTATAGTGACAACAGTTGGCTAATATAACAGATGTGTTTAGTTTTTAAAGAAGCTTCCCAACGTTTTTCTAATGTTCTATTTTATATTCCAACCAGCAATGTACAAGAGGTCTAGCTGTGTTGCATCCTCAACATTTGATGGTGTCAGTCTTTTCAGTTTTAGTCATTATAGTGAGTGCGTGATTTCATTGTGATTTTATTTTCATTTTCCTCAGAATTTAATATCTTTGCATTTGTTTTTAATTGGGTTATGTCTTTTATTTACTAAGCTATTGAAGTTCTTTATATATTTTGGGATGCAACTTCTTTGTCAGACACAAATATGGCTTATATTTTCTGCACCTCAATGTCTTTTGATAAGTAGTTTTTTCACTTGGATACAATACAATTTATTGTTTTATTTTTGTTATTTAGAATTTTCTATATCTTAAGAAATATTTGTCTGCTCTAATGCTGCAAAGACAGTCTCCTGTATTTTCTTCTAGAGGTTTTGTCACTTATTTACATGTAAGACTATGATCAGTTTTTAATTAAATTTTATAAATGAGGTGTGGTAGGGATTGAGATCCATGTTTTTACTTTTATAGATATGAGCATAATTCTACTGCCTAGAGTTTCTGTATAAACTATTGTTTTTGATTTAAAAAGGAACAGATTCAGCTATCATGTGGCTTCTGATTTTTCCTCTTCCCTTCTTCTTTTAGCCTCAATTGTATTAATAAGATCTAGAATGCAGAAGACATTGGATCCATAAGGAGGAAAATCACACATTGAGGATGTTAAAATAGAAAGATTAGAAAAGGTCAGAGCTGCAAGGATTCAGACTCTGGGAATTTTTCAGAAATGTTAGAGATTCAGAAGGGAAATTAAAAAAGGAAAGTATTACTGTGAATTACTCAAGAGAGGCAAATAAAGATTGGAATTACTTTAAACTTGGAAAAAAAAATGTATCCAGGGGGCCGAGGATGCAGCTCAATAGTTGCCCAGTATGTTTGAAGCCCTGACTTCAAGCCTCAGTATATGTATGTACATAGAGATATATACATATATACATACACACACACACACACACACACATGTTGTTAGGTGCCATTGAATTGGGTCTGATTCATAGTGACCCTATGTACAACAGAATGAAACACTCTCCAACACTGTGCCATGCCCAGCATTATGTCAGTGCTTCTCTGCTATTCATAGAGTTTTCAATGGCTGATTGTTTCAGGAGTGGGCTGCCAGGTCCTTCTCCCACTTTCACAATGCTGGGGATTGAACCTAAGGCCTCCCTTACACAGCAAAAAGATGGAAGACAAAGGAATCAGAGCCCTGGTTATGCTGTGAACTTCTGGGTCAAACTTGATCAGAACAAAAGAAGCTTGAAAACAGCAGGCTGATGGGCTTTTCAGTTTTGTGAGCCAAATATTGACTTGCTTAAAATACTTCCAGTTTTCAGTTTGTTTTTAACAACTGAAGAAATGCTAACTGAGAAGTGAGTGTGAGCCATAACCTACAGCTACTAATAAAAAATTCTAAAATGAGCCATAGAACTATAAAAGTTCACAACTGGACGCTTGTTTGCTTGTTCTGTTTCAGCAATGCCTTTAAAAATGCCTTATTCAGAAGATGAGTGGATAACAGAGGTGGTGGTCTTCAATGC
Organism: Pedetes capensis; assembly: GCA_007922755.1. Lineage (NCBI taxonomy): Eukaryota > Metazoa > Chordata > Mammalia > Rodentia > Pedetidae > Pedetes > Pedetes capensis. The sequence goes on along the minus strand of VMDO01020170.1, from coordinate 15,519 downwards.
CTTTTGTTATGGTTTGCTGCTTTTATGTCAAACATTGGTACAACAAATCTCATATGAAGAGCATTTCTGTATCTTTTGCAAAATTTCCGTACAAGACACTGACCATCATGCTACTGTATCTCTCTTATATATAACGGAATGGAAAAGACATTCATTTTATAATTTATTATCTGGGATATTTGCCCATTTTGATATAATAGCACATTTCTTTTCATCAGCAATAAGACCTTGTAAGTCTTAGAGAAGTCATTTATTTTGCCTTAGCTGTCAAAAATCTAAGTTAAATATTTAATCTCCATAACTATTCTTTACAGATTCTTAGTACAATTATTTCCCTCCTTTCAATATATGATGTGTGAGTATCTATATGTTTATTTAACTCTTATTACATGTGTGCCTTTCACAGCAAGTAGAAACAAACATTATTTAGGCAGACTATACATGATAAGCAGGTAGAAAGATAGAGATGATAGGTAGGTGGGCACATCCTTTACAATGTTAAAAACACCATTTTACTTTTAGGGCACAACTTCTTCAATCTTATAAACCCTGGTTCCTCATTCTAACAATAAGTCTTCACATGTCCTCTTTTCCCTTTCCTTCATTACATCCACACCACTTCCAACGACATAATCAGTAAATTCAAGTTATACCGATGGTTAGGCTTAAAGCCACTTTCACAGCAATATGAACAAACTTGAATGAGAATTCTTAATTATTCTGGAAAACCAGAGGTGGGTTTTTAAGTTGTAAACTTTTCCTTTTTTGCCTTCTGCATTATGATGAAGGAAAAGATTCAGCCCTTGGTAATCCTACCACCTTCTCCTTTATGATATGCCTAGGACAGGTTTAAAGCCTGCAGCCGTAGCCCTGTGGCATCCGATCCCGTCAAATCTCAGAAGCTAAGCAGTGTCAGGGCTGGGATTTGGCTCAGTTGGTAGAGCGCTGCGCTGCAGTCTCTGAGGTCCTGAGTTCAATTCTCAGCACTGCAAAAATGGGAGAAGGGCCTGGCAAACCACTCCCAAGGCAATCCCGAAACAGTCAGCCATTGAAAACCCTATGAGGGTTGCTATGAGTCGGATACCGACTTGATGGCACCTAACAACAACAACAACAAGCAGGGTCAGGCCTGGTTAGTGCTTGGATGGGAGACCGCTTGGGAACACCAGGTACTGTAGACTTGGGAAATGGACCTGGCAACCCACTCCCCAAAATCAATCTGCCATTGAAAACCCTATGAACAGTAGAGAAGCACTGACAATAGTGTTGCACCTATTGTACGTAGGGTAGCTATGAGTCCGATACCAACTCAATGGTACCTAACAACAAACAACAACAAGGTAGGTTTGCTGCTTCTCCCTCACCCCTGGGGTCAGGGCTTCAGGAAGGAAGAGGTTTGCACTCTGTGTCAGCCCCTCTTCTTGATTCTTTCACTGCAGGGAGCTTGCTAGGTGGGGAGGGCTTTGATGTAGTGCTTTATTCAATCTGACTACACACATTCTAGGAAATCATATTAAACATAAGGTCAATGACGAACAAGAGCTTTCTGAACAGCTGCTCTGCTGGCAATTTGGAGGACTGATTTCATCATTTGGTTACTTAAGCTAACTATACAAAACACTTCAATTCAATTGACCTGGAAGTTCCAAACTATATCCTCATTTTCTCAGGGATGGATAAGGCAGTCAGCTTGCTCAACCAATTCTCACTGGGAATTTCATGTTCGAGAAAGTTGTTTTAACTTATTAAAAACATGGACAAATTAAATTAAAAACATGGACAAATTGGTCTAGCCTATCACTAGTTTCTCTCACAAGTCCTGTTAGTCTCTGGTTTTATATCTGACAATGTTACTTGCCTATTTGTTGTCAGGAGCTATCGAGTCTGTATCTGACTCATAGCAACCCTACATACAACAGGCAAAACACTTCTTTTAGTGCTTTTCTGTTATTTATAAGGTTTTCAATGACTGATCGTTTTTTGGGAGTGGGTTGCCGGGTTCTTCTCCCAAGCCTACAGCACCTGGTGTTCCCAGGCAGTCTCCCATCCAAGTCCTAACCAGGCCCGACCCCGCTTAGCTTCCGAGATCGGATGCCATAGTGTTACAGCAGCAGGCAATTTACCTACTAGGAACCAGCAATGGAAACCTTCCCTGCTACTGTGAGGATGGATTCCACCCCTCAGCCAAGGTCTGGATCCACAGGGCTCAGCTCGTCTCTCCTCATTCCACCTGCACCCTGCCCTCACCCCTCTATGTCTGCTCAAATGAAACATCACACAATGCCAGAATCCACATGCTCTTTTACTGGACATTCAATGACAACGTGTTCCCAACTCTTCTACTCGCCCACTCTACTCTTCTTCCAGGAAAACCCCAACTTTCCCCTCCTCCAACAGGAAGGTTGGGGACCCTGTCCTGCTTGTTCAGCAACCACTAGTGGTCAGTTTTCAGTTCCTCTTCACCTGTCTCAACTAAACTGCTGGAGGTCATGGATGCTCATTTATCCATCTGATGTGCCTATTTCCAAATGAAGCACTTAAAGGATGCTTAATAAATGTCTCTTAAGTAAATGAACTAAACGTGTTGTTCTGGGTAAGATGAAAAGAAACTTTACTGGCCTAATCATCCCAAAGAAATCCCAAGAAGTGTTACATTCTCTGTCAATTATTCTAACCCCTCCAAAAAGTCCCTATTCTTCTCTACTCTTTTGTGTGTCCTGGGAAACTCCTAATCTGGCACTTTATCAGCCAGGTCCCTTTGTTCGTGGCTCCTGGGAGGTTTCGGCAGTAGGAGGCACTGGGGTGAGGCAGAGGAGGCGGAGAGAGAAGTCAGAGCATTTATGCTCTTGCTCCACTCTCTCTCACTGCAGCACAAGTTGGTAGGAAAGGCACCCACAGGACGCCTCTCCCACATGGAGGTTCCTGCCATATTCCCATAAGTGTTAGCTGTTTCTTGTCCCTCCAAGGCCTTTCCTTCTTTCTTTCCCTTCCCTTCATTTCTCTCCATTTGCTTCTTTTTTCTTCTCCTTTCCTTTCTCTTGCCCCATCCAATTACTGACAGCTCCAGATACTTCCCCATTCACCGTGGATTCCCCCACACCTTGCCCTTGCCTAAGAAAATAGTAGCTTCATTCAACCCTTTCAATTGCCTTTTTTTTGTTGTTGTTTTGTTTTGTTTTTGAGACAGCATCTCACTGAATAGCCCAGGCTTGCCTGGAACTCACTAGGTAGACCAGGCTGGCCTCAAACTCATGTTGATCCTCCTGCTTCAGCCTCCCAAGTGCTGGGATTACAGGCATGTGCCACCATGTCTACCTCAATCGCCATCTAGAAGGAACCAGCTGTCTTTCCCCTGGAGGTTGGCTGCTGTGTCCTAAGAATCCTAAGTTGCTTTTGTTTGCCCTATCCCTGTAATTCCTTTTCTATAATTCAACAAGCTCAATTAATAACACTAATCCATCATATTAGTTGACAGAAGCACGTGTCTATTTCATGACTAATCCTTTGAAGGAGAAGCTATCCCAACCCAAAGGCCAAAACCCAGCTTTCTGGCTCAGTTTCACTTACTAAATAATGTGGCAATTCGTACCATACTTTACTTAGCCTCTTTTTAAAAATTTAGGCTAAGCCTCCATGCAAAGCACAAGTTAAATTATTCAGGTACAACTCAGACACACAGCATTCCAAATTCCTCCAAGTGAAATCCAAATGAAAGTTGTATTATGAGTGGCAAGGGGGTATAGGCTGTACCGTCTTAGTGAATAATTGATGGACTACTTGTCATGTTTCTCACTATCACAAAAACTGTTCTGAAGTAAACTGGGTGTGAACTACTAGAACAAATGGCGAACAGTGCATTTGTTTCCAGAGTGTAACTTTCCCCTTCCTCCTTAACCCTTCAGATTGTTCTCCTGTCACAAACAGTGGAAGACAGCTAAGAGATTAGGCAACCCCATTTTTGTGACTATGAAATCAGTCCCCTGTTCTTGCCCAACAATCAAACATTGTTTTGTTGTTGTTGTTGTTGTTGTTCCTACCACTTCTACTGTCTAAACAAGCAGGGTATGTTCTTTAGGCAGGTTTAAAATCAGAAGTCTTCTCAAAACTGCTTTTCCTCTAAAGTACACTTAATGCCTAAATGCCACCTCTTAACTTTTCTGACGTGTGCCTTGGCCATTTTATTCCCTGCATATCCCAGAGCATTTAAAGTAACTTAAAATGTGAACACAATCTGCAATTTACTTCATTCTATGGCTATGGGTGACAAAACCTGTGACATTCACATAAATCAGTTTTTTGTGTTGGGAATAATTTCATATTAACCTAAGGGTAACTACTTCACAAAAGTTAAAAGCCAAAATTACTTTTGGTGCTTTTGACTATTCAGTCAATGAAATATTAATAGGTTTCCTTGCCATCCCCTGCACCTTTTTTAAAATAGAAGTGTAATAAGGGCACTAAAAAAGGGGTTACTAATGTTTGCATAATTTGGAAAAGTAGAAGACATAAAATCTATACTAATTTTAGCTCTGCATCATTAAACATGAAATATTGATTATTGCTCTTTGTAACAGAATTTATGAAGCTAGCTAGGCTGCTGCATCCACATAAAGTGATTCTGATGCTTTGCCCTCGGACCTCAGTGGCTGTAAATGATGCTCCTTGGTGACAGCTGGGAGGCTGGTATTCTGATCCACAGCCTTAAGAGATACATTTCCCAGATTAGACCAGGAATGACCCAGCTGCACAGCCCAACTTCGAAAAATTAAATTGGAGGGAGTCCAAACCTCTGTTGAAATAACTGTGAATTACAATGCTTCCACGGGCCTTGTTATAATGTAAATGTGCTTTACAATTTACTGCCATTTCCCTTCCACCCCTGCTGTGAATATAGGCATTAATAGTCATCTCATATATTTACAGGCAAAAAGGCATCAAAAATAAAGATGCAAAATTCATGCTTTCTACCTTTAGAAAGCAGAGACTAAATTCCTTTTTTCTTTTGCCTTTTTTATTTTTGCAAAAAAAACCCCCACACATTTTGTTTATGTATTATGCATTAATGTTTTTTATGGCTTGCAGACCTCTAAGTTTCATGCAGGGAAGTTCTCTAGCAGCTGAACATGAATTTCTTTGGGTGGCGGGGGAATGGCTAATAGGATATCAACAGCTCTTTTAAAGGATTCATTCAGGTAAGTTATGGGCACATGAGACATATGAGAGGTGCTGGGCTTAAAAAGAGATTTGCCTGGTCCTAGCATTTTAAAGGCATTCTGAATGCCCAGCAAGATGCAGAGGGGCTGTGATTCTATGGCAGTAATCACTGAGTAAGGTATTGAGTGCTGAGCCCATTGTGCATGTTCACAGTGGCATTATTATTCACCACCTCAAAAATAGTAAACTTAGAAACTTACAAACTCAGACAACAATGAGAATTGTTGTGATAGCTCATTCTGAATTCTTGTTTGACCAGCCACGCTATGTTCATAGGCAAGAGAACATAAAAGCCTTCCAATGCCAAATGGGAGAATGCCAAACACCTGAACCCATCTGAACTGCTGCCAAGTGGAAGCACATTAAGTAAAAACTCAGTGACAACTATTTAAGTCACTGTCCTTGCTCACCTTGGATCTGAGATCCTTTTGGCCCCTGAGATTCTCCCGGGGTAAGTAGAAGGGTACTTCTGGAGAGAGACTCCTCTACAACCGGACCATCCAAGCCGGCACTGTGGCTGGTCTGAACAGGTGCCTGCAAACAATTCAGCTGCCCAGGATCTGGGATCACCACACGGGATGAGTCAGCCTGTCTTATTTTGAAAAGCACCCTTCAGAATTAAACATCCTCCCTCTCCTTTCTCTGAGAGCATAGTCTCAAGAACTTTTGCTAATTTGAGATTGCAGACATTCTAAAGTTATTACAGAATGAAGACTCTGCTCATCACAGAGAGTCTTACTACTTCCATTAAATCTAGGACACAAGAAATTGAAACATTATCATAATAATTTTAAGATGGTCAGTTTACTCACAGCTATTTCAGCTTACCAGCAAAACAATCATAAAAAACTGACTGAGATTGACATAACAGGTATAGATATTTTTATACCTTTTATATTTCTGCACTGTGGGAGGTGGGAGAAACAAGGAGAAGAAAAAAAAAACTCTAATCCTTTAAACTGAGAACTCAAATACAAATGAGAAAACAAGAAAGCAAATCAACACTTCTCTGAATGCAGACAGGACAGAAAATCCAGATAAGTGAATCCTTACCCCACCTCCTGTGCCAAAGGACAACAAAGTGCAGGCAACCAGAATAACATGTAACTCTCAAGTTTTTTATACCTGATTCTGGAATCTGTTTCTTTGCACTGTAGCAAACCACCTGGGTTAGGCTTTTTGCTCAGTCCAGTAAGAATATGAGTTTGCATGAGGAGGCAACCAAATGCATGCTGGGAAGAGCTCTCCTACCATGCTATGTAGCAACTCCTACCTATCTCTTCCTTCTTCTTCCCTCTCCTACTACCCTTGTTCTGGACCTTGTTACCTTCCACTAGAACAATTACACTGGGCTGCCTACTTGTCTTTCTTTCAGTACATTTCCACTAACTTAAATTAAATGGTAAAAGGAAGTGCCAATCCACTCCCAAAGCAATCCCCAAACAATCAGCCATTGAAAACCCTATGAGGGTGGCTGTGAGTTGGACCCAATTTGATGGCACCTAACAACAACATACTATATTAAAATCTCCTGCTAGCCTATATGCAAATAATCTTCAGGATGAAAAATTCTCCTAACTCACTCCCCCCACATTTACTCCTCATTTCCTCAGAAATCCTTCACAATTCATCTCAAAATGTGATTTTATGTAATTCAGTATTTCCTTCTGCAGTGAATTGCAGGCCATTTCTTTGAATGATCATTATTACCATTAAAATTTATTGAATTTTACTAGGTGCTAGGCACTATGCATAAATTTTCTTTTAAAAGTTATAACTGCAGCCCCATTAAAAATAGCAAAAGATGCAATTAGCATTCCCATTTTTTGGATTAAAAAACAGATGCAGAACTTGTCCTAGGTCTTACTGCAGAAATGGAATGCCAACCTGAGCTGCCTTAGATACTAGAATCTAAGCTTTATCTTCACTGCTCTTTTCCCATGAATGTCATGGGACATCCAACAGTGTGAGCAATGGCAGTATCTCACCAACAGTACTTGTAAAGATGGTGCAATGTTCTGTGAAGTACGCAGATTCATTGTTGACCCATTTGTGTTACCTACATGCTGTCTGATCTTAGACAACTGGCTCCATCCCTCTGGGTCTCAGTTTCATTATAAGATGATGACATCAATGCCTACCACACAATGTTATAAGGGGATTAACTATATGACAAACTTAAAAGTGTCTTGTGTTCTCTTAGGTGCTGGCCACCCATAAGGAGATTCCTTAAGTGTCATACAAAAGACAGAAATTATGTCTTACTTGTTTTGTATATCCTGTGGCACTCAGATCTGCTCCATCCCAGCTCTGTGATGCCTTGGAACCTTAGTTTCCTCATCTATAAAATGGGGGCACTAATTCTACCAAATTTCAAGGGTCACTTCAAAGACATTACAAGGAATTAAAAATTCATATAAACCATTCAGTCTTGCACCAGATAGTAGGTACTTGAGAATGTTATTTTTACTGTTGTTTACATTTCTGTTATCTCTCTTCAGCTCCTCAAAACATGGGCACATACCTAGCCACATTCAAGCTTACTCTAAATCCAGCTCTGTTGATTCTATTTCCTAGTCATTCTATCTCCACTGTCCATAATTGAGGACTTATTGCCAGCCAGAATGAGCAACCTAACATGCTAACCTCACTAGGACAAGTCTCTCCTTGATACCCTTCTTGATCTCTCTCACCTAGCAGATACAGCCTAAGCCCCTGCTTTGTCAGTCCCTCCAGTCTACCTAGTCCCCCTGACCTTTCTACTCTCGCTCTGCTTAATCCTCTTAGAACAGCAGCATGTCACTAAAATCTCAGGTTAAGATTGTGCTCTCAAAAGCTTAGAATGAGTCAGTTTATGCATGATCTAAATAAAACAGTGATAAAAAGAATCTTTAAACAGGAGAGTAGCAATACATGCCAGTGTATAGATTCTCATCAAATAGCACAGCATCACCTCGGTTACCCAGAGGGCACCTTGGAACACGCCCTTGAACCTGGATGGCAAGGCCTCTGAGGCCCAGAAGCCCCATTACAGGGCTCCTGGCCTAACCCCACCCACATTACCTGAAAGACTTCATTTAGATCTTTCTTTAGAAAACAATTCCTAAACTTGAGGAAGAACATGAGAAAGGACACTGTACATCACCAAACTTTAATCATTTAATCATCATTCATTACTTAACAAAAATATATATAGTCAAGTGCTGGGCATTCTGCTAACCACAAGGATACAAAGGGGCGGGTGGCAGACAAGCCGACAGTCTCTGTCCTCCCGCAGCTTGAAGGGACTGCAAAGGAGGGAAGATGAGTTTTAGTTACTCAAGGAGTTGTTGAAAACTCTATTCAAAACTTGGTTCAGACATTTTGAGATTCAGGACAGAACACAGTTCAATCAAGTAAGCTTGAAGTGTGCATGACAACAGAGCTTGAAAGATGAGATTCTGGAAAGTGCCAAGGAAAGATCAGTGAACCCATGAGCTCCTGGTGGAGCAGCCGGGGTGTCTGCAAGCAGGGTAGGATGGATGATGGAAACGCCACCAATGGTGAGATGTCAAATTCCAAGGTGTGGATTAGGGGTGTCTTCAAGAACAATGACATTTACTGACAAAGACTGAGACAAAGAAAATAGAAAAAAAAATGACAGTGTGTCCAAATTCGTCACTTCACGAATCCTAAGACCACCACAAATAAGAATGCCCACTAACTCCCTGAATATTATAATCTATTAACAGCCGATGAGTACTACATTGTGTCTAGTAACACCAAAGGCAGATAACACAGAAGATTAACTATTTCTTCTATAGATTCATCCAGTCTAAACCAAGTGTTAGTTTTCTTGAACAAAGCCACACAGAAGAGAAAATTATATTAGGTTTCTATAAACAGAATATCACTTTTAAAATAAGAAATTCCCAACAAAATGACTTTCTGCTCATATGAGAAATTTCCCCATTACTGCACCACTGCATTTCGTGATCTTAGTGTTCTAAATTCCTTAATAACAAGTAGGTGAACCACCTTGATAAACAGTATTTTATTCTAAATGAATATGTCAGAATCAATATTTTTAGAAGATGATGACGGGGGGAGGGGAATTATTAGAATAAAACATGCAATGGCATCTCTACTGCTCAGCATTGCCTGGGCTGGGGTTTAGCTCAATTGGTAGAGTGCTGCTCTGCACTCTGAGACCTCAAGTTCAATTCCCCACACCACAAAAATAGAAGGACCTGGTAATCCACTCTTGAAACAATTTGCCATGGAAAAACTCTGTGAAAAGCAGAGAAGCACTGACATAGTGCCAGGCATGGAACAGTGTTGGGGTGTTTCATTCTTTCATATATAGGGTTGCTATGAGTTGGACCCAACTAGACAGCATGTACAACAACAACTAAGTCCACGAGTGGTGTAAGTCTCCACTGCAGAGCTCCCTAATTTTCTGTTATGGTTTAAATCTAAAAGTCCTCCAAAGATCATGTGTTTGAGTATGTGGTCCCCAGCTTGTAGCACTGTTTGTGGAGGCTATCGAACTTTGGGAGGTGGGACTTTGCTTTACAGAAGTAGAACACTGGGATGGGACCTTTGAAGGTTTTCCCTATACTCCAACTTCTAGTAGCTCTCTCTGCTTCCTGATCATCATGATGTGAGGTCTTCCAACATAGGCTCTGCTGGCTGTCCCTCTGCCATGCCTCTCTCTGAACCATGGACCCTAGTAAATCTTTCCTCCTCTAAGTTGTTTCTGTCAGACATTTTGGTAAAGGTACAAGCTGACTAATACAAGCTCTTATTCCCAATCTGATGGCTATTCTTTTCTCCCTCTTCACATTAAATTGCTTTCCTGATCATTTCATCATCTATTTAATTTGAAATTACCATCCTTAATGTCTGTGAAGTTTTCAAATCCAGGATTGCACCCTGAATTCCCCAATGACTCAGGCTTCTCACTGCCTTCTTTATAACATCATGTTCTCACTTATGTTAGAAAAGCTCTTTTGAAAACACATTTTCTTTGATTAAAAAAAAAATTATACCACAGACTTTGGGTAAAGGTTTTCCCTTTGGTATATGGAAATCAGTCAGAATCCTCTTTGAAGAATATTCCAGCTAGAATAAGACAACCCTGATGATGCACACAATGGGCTCCATCCAGCTAGCATCTGTTGAGGCCCATTCTAGACCTGACCATCAACATCATTCAAGTGCTGAGGTAGAGAAACAGCCATTGAATCTGTAAGGCCACATTTAGAGGACATTATAACATCTTCCAGTATTTACTCAGATATAAATTGAGTGAGACCAAATGTATTCTGGGACATTCCCTTAAGAGAAAGAAATCCCACCATCTCTCTCACAAAATAATAAAGATGCTTACTCTAGGTAATAGAGTCTCAAAAATATTAATACAAGTGGTGATAGGCTTTAAATAGACCTTGGAATCCAATTAGCTATGATTTCATGGCACCTAAATAATCTGTGGTAATTGCCAATTCATTAGATTATAATTCACTACAGCCAAATCTACAGATTTCCTGGTGTCTTTAAAAACATGTATTCTCATGGTGAAGCATGGCATTTTATTACTACAAAAATAATCTAACTTTAACCATTTAAAATGCATCCCATTACATAAACCTGGATCATTTGGAGGTTTTGCCTGTTAATGCTGAGACATAAACTTATGAGCATTGCACCACCTCATTAAGCTTCCTGATTTCAGCATCTGTCTGGCATTAGCTGAAAGCAATCTACAGTGTGTGCTTAAATGGGACCCTGTTCACCCCTATTCTACACTCAAAAGCTAATCTAGATAGCACATATACATGCCCATGCACCAATATGTAATGCTTACAAAAATGTGCAGAGCTTGATGAATTATAAAGGAAATTCCTGTAACCATCGTTCAAGTCAAGAAACAGAATTTCATTAAACATGCCAGGAGCCCCTTCATGTGCCCCATCTTGATTACAACTCCCTCCCTCCAGAACTAACCACTACCACAACTTACATAGTAACCACTTCCCAAAATTTCTCTATACAATTTTCTCTCCCAATTGTGTATTCTGAAAAACTAGTGGTTAGCCTTATTTACATCTAAACTTACATTCTGAAATAATTACAGATTCACAGAAAGCTCCCAAAAATGTACAAGATGTTCTTACACACTTGTTACTTCTCCTGCCCTAATACCACCATTTTGCATAAGTACAGTTGTGACACAGTAAGAAACATATACCTCGTTTCCTAGTTCTTGACACAAAGCTCCTTAAACCTTTGTAATTTCCTGAATTGTAAGAATAGGAATACCTTTTATTATAATATTTGGTCTTAGTTCCCAGCTCCCGAAACCAGGTCTTCTAAGAGGGATGGAGTCCCCTAGTGATAAGAAATGACTTTTTATATCCTGTGAAATGATGGGTGACTGGGTCAGGATAAGGGCTTCAAGACAATGGCTGGTCATTTTATTATATAGCTAATGGTCACCACTGGTCAATGATTTAACCAATCATGCCTGTGTAAGGGAACTGCCATAAAAACCCTAAACAATGGGGTCCAAAGACCTGGCAAACACATGGAGGCAACATGTGGAGAGGGCAAGAAGATCTATACTCTTTCCCACATCTTAGCCCTATCCATGTCTTCTGTCTGGTTGTTTCTGGGCTATAGCCCTTATAATAAACCAGTAATACTCAATGGAACCTAACAACCACCACCATCACCACCAAGGAAAGTGTTATCCAAGTTCAATGAGGAAATTACTAGACATGAACAGTAGATTGTGGGGACCCTCAATTTGCAGTCAGTGAGGCAAAAGGACAGGTGACAACCTGGGACTTGTGAATAGCAACTGAAGTGGGAGCGGGACTATGGGACTGAGCCCTTTAACTTGTAGGATTTGATGCTAACTCCTGGTAGAGTGTGTCAGAATTAAAGTGAACAGTGGTTAAATCATAGAGTACCCAGCTGGTGTCCACAGAGAATTGAGAATTGCTTGATGTCAAAAAATTCCACACATTTGGTATCAGAAGTATTTAAGTATAGAGAATCAGGTATGGTTTTCTTTTTTAATGTTATTGTTGTTAGATGCCAACCATTCAGGTGTGACTCATAGCAACCCTATGTACAAGAGAACGAAACATTACCTGACACTGTGCCATGCACATGATCTTTTTTATGTTTAAGCCCATTGTTGTGTCAATCCATCCAGTTGAGGATCCTGCTTTTTTCACTGACCTGCCACTCTCCCAAATATGATATCCTTTTTCAGGAATTGGTGTTTCCTGACAACATGTCTAAAACACATAAGACACAATCTAGCCATCCTTACTTCCAAGGAGCACTCTGCTTGCACTTCTTCTAGGACAGATGTTGATTCTTTTGGCAGTCCACGGTATGTTCAACATTCATCTCCAGCACCATAATTCAAAAGCATTAATTCTCCTATCTCCTTTATTCACTGTCCAGCTTTCACAAGCATTTGATACAATTTGAAAAACCATGGCATGAGTCAGGTGCATCTTTGTCTTCAATGTGACATCTTTCCTTTTCAACATTTTAAAAAGGTCTTTTGCAGCAGCTTTTAAAAATTTACACTGATATACTTCATATAACTTATTCAAATTTCATCAATTACATATTTATGTGTACATGTTCATAATTCTATGTGGTTTTCATCATTATGTGTAGCTTAGGTAATTACCACTATAATCAATATACAGAACTATTCTGTGACCCTAAGCCTCCTTGCATGATTCCTTTATAGCTACAACCAATCCTTATCCCCAAACCCTAACCTCTGGCAACTATTCATCTGTTTTCCACCTTTACAGCTTCTTTAAGAATATCAAGAGTGAATTAACATATCATATAATCTTCTGGAGGATGTCTTTTTCTCATATAACATAATTTCCTTGAGGTCTACTTACATTGTATGTATCAATAGTACTGTTTCTTTTTATTGTTGGGCAGTATGCCATAGTATATCAGTTTGTTTAACCATTCATTCATTGAAGAATACTTAGGTTGATGGCCCAGTGGATAGAGTGCTGCTCTGTACTCTCTGATTCCCTGAGTTAATCCCCAGCACCACAGGAAAAAAAAAAAAAAAAAAGGGCAGAAGGACCTGGCAACCCATTCGTGAAACAACCCCCAAACAATCAGGCATTGAAAACCCTAATAGCAGAGAAGCACTGACATAGTGCCAGGAATAGCACAGTGTTGGGGAATGTTTCATTCTGTTGTACTTATGGTTTCCATGAGTCAGACTCAACAGCACATAATAATGACAATAACAACATGAAAATTTATGTACATACTTTTGTATGGACATAATATTTCAGTTCTCTGAGAGAGTCAAAGAGTACAATTTCTGAATAGTATGATTAATGCATTTTTAATTTTAGAAAATATTATTAAACTATTTTCCAGAGTAATGATCATTTTACATTCCTACCAGGAATATATGTTTCTCTGCGTTCTTTCCAGAGTTTCATATTTCCCAATTTTTTAAAAAAAATAATAGTTATTTGAATTGCTTTTAATTAATGGAATTCCCCTCTATGTCTTTCTTTTCCTTCCTATTTGTTTGTCAAAGCACCTGGCAGACTGACCTGCAGAGTTTCCCTAGTCTGAATTTTACCGAGTATATACTCATGAGGAAGTTCAATCAATAGCTAGATCCAGAGGCTTAACTGGGTTTTAAATGACCTTTTTGGCAAGGCTGTAGGTGATTCTTTAGGTTTGTTCTTTCAGGAGGAGGCTCATAGTGGTCTGGTGGTCTCTGTACCTCAAGTGATAGCAGTTGTTGAAGCTCAGAATCTAAATCTATTCATTTGTGTGTAGTGCAGGGAGGTTACAAAATGGTTATGTGCTAATTGTATATTTTATTATATTTATTATATGAAATAATTGTACATAGAAATTTTATCTATCATTTACTAACCTAGTAATGCATTTGTATAGGAGCAGGGTGAATCGTGATTATTTTTCTGTACCAATTTTCAAAATGATATGGCCCTTTGCTATCCTACAAACCGCCAATTATTTTTTTAACTTCCCTAGGAATTCATGCATGTAAACAAATGTTTACTTTTTCCTTATCAGATGGTGGGTATTTCTAATAGTTATTGTTTTCCTTACTACTAAAACTCAAAAAATTTCCTTTTGGGGCAAGAAGAGCTTTTTCTCATATTGGATTCTGAGTCTTTTTGACCCAACCTTTTGAATCTCTGGCAAGTTCCTGGCTATTAGCTCTGACAAAGTGGTCTAGGCTTACACATTTCCTGCCACAAACCCAAAATCAGCCATTTTCTCAAGAAGCACTGGATTCATCTAGTGGGACGTGATTATAGTATTTGGTTAGCTTTGTATTTTAGTGTGATCTTAGGATTTTGTTCCCTTGCTTTAATTTTCTTCTTTAGGGTCTGAAGATATTAGACCTTCCTGGGCATTTTCATTACTTGTCATAGTGTGTCAAATCGTTTTTTCTCTTCCTTTCTTTCTTTTTTAAGCATTTCCTCAGTTTATCCTGTATTTCTCTTCAGGCACTATCTGTGAGCTTATTCACGTTTGCATGTTTAACTCTAAGATGACTTCTCTTTCACTTTTAATTCCTTTTTGTTCTATCACCTCCTTGGCAGAGACTGACTCTAGGGTAAGCCCATGAGATGGGAAGAGAGTAGATGCAGTTGAAATAGCTTTAATTTTAATTTTATTTAATTTGTGGTTCTGGAGAGTTGAACCCGGGCCCTTGCACTTGTATATTTTGTGAGAACTGTACCACTGAGCTGTACCCTCAGCCCATTTTTTTTTAACTTTTTATTTTGAGACAAGGTCTCCCTAAATTACACAAACCGCCTCTGGTCTCAGAGTCGTGATCTTCCTGCCTCCGCCTCCCGAGTTGCTGGGTTACAGGTGTGAGCCACCATGCCCAGATTCTAAAACGCCTTTTAAAAACTTCATTTGCCTTTTTTTGGGTTGTTTTCTGTTGTTTGTTTGTTTTGTATGACTTAAGGGCTCACAAGCCTTGTAACTTGGAAAAATTTGGACCATGGGAAAGAAGCTGAAAGCCGACAGATGGTCCGTATTCAGATATCCGTGGAGTCTTTGTGATGTTGAGCAAGACATTATGAGCCTTTTAAAGCACTAGTGTTTGCCTCTACTTAGAGAAAATTATTGTAATTTATAATGACTTTATTCTCTGCAGGAAAGCACTTAAGGGCAATCACCTTCAGGCCATTCCCCTGGGAATCCTAAGACTGCACAGACCTTTTTTTTTCTTTTTTTTTTTTTTTAGAAATTTTTAATGTA
>VMDO01020169.1:0-38070 GCA_007922755.1 Pedetes capensis | reverse complement strand
AAAAAAAAAAGCAGCTTCTTATACACATCCATATATGTGTATGTATGTGCATTTCCTATAGATATATTCTTCTTGGTAGGAACTCTTATTATTCTTGAATGAATGAGTGAATGAAAGGAAAATGCATTTTTTTGTTGTTTGATGTCCTAATGTAGCTTTTTTCTGCCTATAAAATGTATACATGCACTTTCTTCCACAGAAACAGCAAAACAGACATGTTACAAAGGTAAACTAGAAAGTGAATGTTCCTATCACATTCACCACCCAGAGTCAGTGTCATCATATTTATCGATAGGCTTGTACGGTAAGTAATTGGCCATGTAGAGCTGACATACTTGGTAATAAAGAACATTGTTTAGGTACAAATACTGTACAGTAGAAGTTTCGGAGATGTCATGATTGATGTCCCTTGTCAGATATGTGGAAACTTTCCAATCCTAGAAGCTGTTTTTGCCCATTTGGGTTCTACCCTTGTTCTACTACTTGTATACTAGTGGAGAAAGCCTATTTGTAGGTCCTCTGGGCCCAATTTCCATGACCCCAGAAGCTGTCATTCAGCTCACATTAGAGTTTTTTGTGTGGGGAGCAATGTCACAGCCAAAGCTAGTGGTTTTGGGGTAAAGTGGGGACAGGAGTGTCCTGAGAGGTCTTAGGATTCTGTCATTTTTTTAATTCTGCTATCTTCTCAGCAAACCCGGCTGAAATATTTCTGTCTTCTCTTGTTCCTTCCTATATCTGACTTCCTTATTTCCCCTCAAATGTGCATTTAAGAAATGAAAGAAGTTTGGTCCGTTCTTTCTTCAGTAACTCTGTTGTATATTGTTGAAGATGTTGATGTTCAGTGTCTAGTGTTTTGGGGGAGGAGAGGTTGATCATAGGTCCTGCTGCGTCCTGAGTGGTCTGACCTCTCTTGGATAGGTCTCCTTTGTCCTTTGCAGAGCAAGAAGTACTGTTCTGTCATTTTCCACTTTTAAGTCCCATAGAACCTCATGGGCTTTCTAGGCACCTGGTACATGTGTGTTTTTTGGTAGGAAACTTGGGCAGATCTGGGGCTTTCAGTTAGAGGCCCCCTTCCACCCTGGGCACACTCATCCATCTCACAAATGTGTAGTACCTGATGCTCTCTGAAGCAGTTGTGTTATTGCAACTCCTCTGTGAGGCAGTTGGGACAGGTATGTTCCATTTTATAGACAAGAAAGCTGAAACATATGTAGAACTTGTCCATAGTCATACATATGAGGATAAAGTCAGGCTTAGATGTTCTACCCCTTGACCCTCATCTTGTATTTTGCAAATCATGTGCTACTAAACATTGATTTCATAATATAGTATATCAAAATGCCGAGTCAAAAGAAGTGTGACATGGTGTGTGTGCATGTGCATGTGCATGTGATCCCACCCACAAAGCAAAAAAGTCTGAAGTTAATGGAGGGTTTTGTTTCATTTTGTTTTCTTTGCTTTCTGAAAATGTATTAATACAAAATTGATATATTAAGTGCTCTAAGCAAAGAACCCCTGCAGTTAGGAATCCTATTTAAGTGTATGCTTTGAATACATTTCCTCAGTGAATTCTTTTCACCCCTAAAAGGAGCCATTATTTCACAGAGCACATGGTGAAGCACACTTTGCTAGGCTGTCATGTGCTGTGTTGTCCTCGAATTACCTGGAGGTGCTAGAGGAGAGCTCGATGGTTAAAGGAAATGTGTTCTCTGGGGGAGCCTGCAGTGGAGGGTCCAGGGGATATTCTTATGTGGGCAATGGCTGCAGATGCTTTGGTGGTAAGACTAGCCCCGTGGTGGGTTTGGGTGGGAGGCAGGCTACGGGGGATCCTTGTCATCCTGTCACTGGCAGCAGCATGTCCCAGGTATGTGATACTGAGGAGGATTTTGACCAGACATAAGACAGAAAAGTTCTGAATATACAGAATTAGCATTCTAGGAGCAGTTGTCAGGTGCTTTAGGTGAAGGTCTATGAGCTGTAGCTTAAGTGACAATTGTAGTGCTTGGCACTTATGGATGGACTTAAGATATCTGGGCCCAGAATAGTGGTGGATCTTGTGAATCTTCGCCTGGCATTTGATGAGGTGAAGCTTTCTAGATCAATCCCCCCTTTAACTCCTTTTAAAAAAAGTACTTAATATTCGCCTACTTGAAATTGTTGCTCTTACCAGGTTGCCACTAATGGGAAGTGGGTTGTTGAGGGTGGCGGTGGCAAAGGTGCCATCCATTTTTTTGTGCATCAGCTCTCCTGCTTCCTTTCAGCAGAAGTAGAACCTGACAAAACTCTTATTTTGAAGTAAATTTGTTCCAACCAGGCAAAAAGGATGTTTTGTTTTGTTTTGCTTTGTGGTACTAGGGGATGGGGATTAAGCCCAGGGCCTTGCACATACTTTGCAAGCAGTCTACTACTGAGCTGTGCCCCCAGCCCCTTTTTAACTTTTTCATCTTGAGACAGGGCCTTGTTAATTTACACAGGCTGCCTTTAGCCTTGAACTCAAAATCCTCCTGCCTCCACCTCCTGAGTCACTGGGATCACTGGTGTGCACCATAACACCTGGCTTACACTTGATCTGCCTCCCTCCTCCTAGGACCTACCTATTTTTCATGCAAGTGAAGTTATTCTAGGCAATGAGTGTAGGTAAAAAGTCCATAACAGTAAATTAATGGAGTTGATTTGTATGCTTGTTTTGGGGAGAACAAAATTATCCTAATAGAGGGATGCCTGGAAGAAGTTTTCTGAAGTAGATGGGAAAAGTTAATAACCTAAGGTATGCTATTTCTTTCAGCAAATATTCCCTAACTGTCCTCCATGAAGTGATTGGACAAAGTATTGGACTGTGTGACCTACATTTTACAAAATACTTGAACTATCTGTTGATGTTTCTTTATTCAGTAGTAACTTTGACTTTTAGGTATGGTTGAACGTTGTGTAGCACTAACTTGTTTTGCTATAGGAAAGCATGGAAACAGGCTAGGGCATCTGATGGTGGAAAAAGAAAGGTGGATAGGAGTTGTTGGGGTAAAGTTTATACCACCATCACTTGTTTTTTACAGTTACATTCTGATGAGAGAGGGTCCATCAACACTTTAAAAATAGTTTCCAGGATTTAGGCCTCTTGTGTGTGCGCGTGTGTGTGTGTTGCTGTAGTGCCTTCCACAATGATGAGTTTTGATAGGGAGCTATGGAGGAGTACGATGCCATCTTAGTTTAGCTTCACTCCTACAGGCCAGCCCATGGGTCAGTCTTGACCATGGATCTCCCAGTCTTGACCAATACCTCCCAGGGTATTGACCAAGTTGTGAGTAATATGTTGTCACTTTATCTGTGTTTATGTTGAATAAACCATGGTTACATTGTAGGGCATTATTTCCTTTAACTTCCTTTTAGCTGTTCAAAACAACCTGAAAGATGTTATGGTCAAGCCTAGACAATGACCTCAAGAAACAAAAATAAACCTCCAAAATGTAAGAGCTGAATCTGTATGCCAAATGTTGAGAATGATGGATAAAATGTATGAAAATACAGTAGACTTCATAGAGGGAGACTTTTAACATTTGTTTTAAAAATAAATGATCCCTGCCCCCAGTATCACGCCCTCCTGCCTGTGGAAAAAAATCAGAGATCGGGCCATGAGTTCTACAGTAGCCAAGTATCATATTAATAAATCACAAGACCAAAAGCAAACAGGTGCTTGAATATAAAACTACATCATTTTTAGAGTTAGAACGTCCTGAGAGTGACACGTGTGTCCAGAGTCCCTCCTCTTTACACAAGCTGCAGCAGTATTGTTTTAAATGGTAAAGGAACCAGGGGTGCCCATTGAGGTAGGGAAGAACCATACCAAAGACAGCAGTCTCTTTTGTGTTGCTATAACAAAATATTCAAGGCTGGATAAGATACAAAGAAGAGAGGTTTATTTGGTTTACAATTCTGAGGGCTAGGAATTCCAAACAATGTGGCACTAATTTTTGATGAGGGCCCCCTAGTTGGTATGTAGCTTGGTGGATGGCATCACATATGGGAGTGCCTGACAGAGTCGGGAGTATGTGGGGTTTGGAAGAAGTCATGTGGCAAAAGAAGAAGCAAGATACTAGGAGGGGCCAACCTTGCTCTTTCATAGCAACCCCCATCTCTCTGGAGAACAAATCTACTCCTGTGAGACCAACATTAATCTCTTCCCCAGAGCAGTGAAGGCCCAGTCACCCCCCCGTTAGGTCCTACCACCTTTCAATACCAGTACTCTAGGGACCATACTTGCTGCGTGTGAACTCTTGGAAAGAAACCACATCCAAACTTCTGTGCATCAAGGAAGTTTATATGCACATAAAATACAGATACTTATTCATCTTTAGATTTTTAGATAATCACAAATATCTTCCTATATCTCCAAGTAGAGCCTTACCCGTCTCCCACCATCAGGGTAGGAAGATGGGTTGATGCTTTCTTCTAGGTGTTCTGTTATTATTTATTCTGTTGTCTTTTGACCTTTACCTTGCTCTTCTGTGTGTTGCATATAGGATGAAAATACATACGTGTGTTTTAAGGATCCCCCCTACATAACACACCATATCTTTGTTTCCCCTTCTGTGACTGAACTCAGATACAGCCATTCTGATGTCTTCTGTTATCACAAGATAAGCCTTGCTAGTTTGTATTTTATAAGCATTTTTTCCTGCTAACTAATAGCTCACTCTCATCGAACATTTCATACACACATTTACTACTCAGCGATTCACAAAGTACTGCTAGTACTTCCTTCTCACAAGTGAGGGAATCAAGGTCCAAAGATTGCAGGTCACTTATCCAAGATCACTCAGGCACAGTGGTGACCAAATTCAAATCTAAGTCTGTCTGGTTCTAGAACACCTGCTCTTTAAACACTGCACAGTATGCCCATCAACTTTGATTCATTGCTCCCACATCAAGAATCTCCTCTTCCCCTTGTATCCAGCAGTCTGAATCGTGCCTTTCCTTCATACCCCACATCCAGCTCAGGGACTCTTCATTCTTGTCTTGGAGCATGCTCCACCTTACAATTTTGGGTTGTGGGCCTTCTATACATATAGTATGACAATATAGGCAGGAATGTGCCTCTGCCTCTGTTGTTTCCACAGTACCTGGTATACCATAGGGGCTTAAGGTTGAATAAAACTGTATTGATCACTATGAATTTGACAGCATCCCCAAATCATAATGTATGTTATTGAAATGTGTGAATGAAAATAAGTTAATTTCTGAAATTGCCAGTGGGTTGGAATAGTTTGTTAGATGCAGTTCAAATAGATCTTGCTTAGATTCTAACTCTGAATAGATTTCCAAGTGATAATAATGGGGGCAAAGATTATCTTTGTATTCCCAGTAAAAATGACCTACTCAGGGCCCTGTGAGATCAAGCCTCTTGCTCCACCTTATCCCCAGCAGGCTCTGGCACCAGCTTGGGCAGGACCCAACAGACATGTTCTGTTCTGTCCCTGATTCTCCACATGCTCCTTCTGGAAGAATCAGGTTTATATGTAACTAAACAGCTGAATAACCCAACCTAGAAAACTCTTGTAAAGAAGCTATATTTCCTAAATATTCTGGCAACACTCTTAGCTTAATTTATAGCTATTTTGAGGATGGAAGTGGTTATCTAATATGTGGTGTCTGTCTTCATAAATTATTTGATAGAAATTTATGATAGATATTAGTATAATTAAAACCAAACTTTTAGGGGGTGGATAGAGTCCCACTGAAGAATGATTGTTTTAAATTTTGTTCAGTTGCTAACAGTTCTGAACCATTCATCACAGTCTTAGCTGTCAGAATTTTACAAAATTACTCAGTAATAAAAATACAGAAAACAAGTTGAAATACTAAACATGTTGGCTTGAGAAAAGTGGTCTTTGAGGGAAGTTGAAGTACTAAAGTGATGTTAGATTATCTCACTGTTCTCGTCGGAGTTGTCTGTGGTAGTTGAACCAACAGTTCTGGAAAACCCTGGTACTTGTTTCGGAATGTCATGAATCTTTGAAGCAATAATAAACTTGAAATTGTTAGCATTTTGACATTTATAATACAATTCGTGTTTTCCAAACATGTTTCTGTCTAATCTTTGCAATGCACTTTTGTGTGATAAAGGCACCAAGGCGCTTGGCACCACACAACTCAAGATTCCTGTGTGCCGTTAATGACCTAACTGGGATGCAAACATTCAGGCCCTGTCTACTTGGAACCCTGTCTACTGAGCCATACTGGCAAACATATAATTTCAAAAAGTGAAGAAAGCGTGTGTGTGGACTGAGAGTGTGTGTGTGGACTTGAGTCTCTCTCACACACACACACACGAAAAATTATAGTTGTAGTTCAGAGTTGTATCCTTGGAAAAGATTTTTTAAAAATTGTACTGAGTGCAAGATTCTAGCTACAATAGTAGGTATTCAGTTTCCTTTTGGAGGAAGTTCAAAGCCATAACACTGAAAACAATGAGGACTAAAATTCCAAAGAGGACTTTAAGGTGTACCGTCACTACCAATTTACATGGAACTTTCTAATTTTCCACTGGTTTGGTCCATCCTGAGAAACGGTTCATTGGACTTTTTGTTCATTCTTCCTTTGCTAGTGTTCTTTTAAGTTTTAAGTAGAGCTAACTGTATGGAATTCTTTTTTTCAACTATGTATAACCAGTCAGTTTTAAGAGATCAACATTTTCCTAAAAATGATATTCCTAACTTCTAAAGGCAGCTATGCGGTTTTTATTTTTTGTGATTTATGGTTATTTATTTATTTATTTATTTATTATTTTGCGGTACTGGGGGTTGAACCCTGGGCCTCACGCCTGCATACTTTGCAAGTGCTGGACCACTGAGCTGCACCCCGAGCCCATTTTTTTTTTACTTTTTGAGACAGGGTCTTGCTAAATTACACAGACTTCCTCTGGTCTCGAACTTGCGATCCTCCTGCCTCCTGCCTCTACCTCCTGAGCTGCTGGGTATTACAGGTGTGTACCACTGTGCCCGGCGGTTTATTACTAATTCATGATTCATACACAATATTGTTCATGCCTAAAAAAACAAAAGGCATGAGTTCAAGCTGCAGTTGAGTATAAAGAAAACTGCCTAGATCGTAAGGTTTGCCATTTTGCTCATGCAGACACCTTCAAGTGGTTCAAAGGTCCTTTTTTGTCTTACCTGACATTCTCCCTTGTCTCTCAAACCCAAAGAATTCACAGTGGGATGAGCCAGGTCTCATAGCTCTTGGCTGGAGGCATACTCTACAAGGAGCCTTGCATCCAGATCACTTAGCCCAGACATGGTCTTAGGAAGCACCTTCCCTGGGGCTAGCTTGCTTGACCCAAGACTAGCTTGAGGCTGTGTGTCCTAGTTGTTCCTTTCCTGTTCAGTTTAGTTTTTAAACAGGTGGAAATGTTGCTTGCAGCATGGATGCTTACATTGGGGCAGAAACTAGGTCTTACTATTGCAGGATAGATAAGGCTGAAGAGACCTGGAGGCAAATTCAGGAGAGCTTATTACACCAGTGCATTGGTGGAATCCTTTCCAAAGACTGAACCTGTAACAAAGGAAGCTCAGATTTTTATAGGTTTCTGAGGGGTGAGGGCTTAGAAAAGTGGTAACAGCAGTGAGAATGGACAAAGCAAGATTACAGAAGTTTGTAGAGGGTGGTCAGGTGGTTAGTTATCTCTTGCAACTCACTGGAAGAGAAGGGGAGGACTTATTTGTCCTGGCTGGAACTAAGAGATATACATTGTATGTAGTAAGCAGTTGTATTAAGCTGAAACAGCTCTTTTACTAGCAGAATTCTGGGCCATTTGTGAGAAACCAAAGTGATTTAGACACACATTATTTGTAACAAGGTAAGCAACCTTCAGCTGAACAGTGCTTTAATAGAACAAACAGTGCTTTAATAAGGAACTGCTGGCTTATCACCTGGAGAGAGGGGAGTCTTTCTTTGGGAGTGGGCTTCAATAGGAAGAAGCCATACTAAGTTTGTGCTAGTGGAATGTGTGGCTTTCAGGTGGACCCATTGTGGAGGGCTTTGAAGAGGCATGGGAGTTGTCCACCTTTAGGAAGCTTAATGCAGGCAGCATTTACTGAAACATTTGTTTGCAGATCTTTTGGAGTCTGAAGAGGCCTGGGCTTCCGGTAGTGCTTAGGGAACAACAGTTTGTGAGGAATACCCTACATCTTTCTTCGCCTTGTTTGGAAGGAGGTTTGGAGAGTGGAGCTATATTACACAGCAGACAGGATGGGTCCCAGAGTACAACTGCCATAACATGTCCTGATCCTCTGTATCAATGGCAAGTCAGTGAGGGTTGGTTGTTTTGTTTGGAGGGTGTTTTATTTATTTTTTTTTTTGGTGGTTGTTTGCTTGTTTTGCAGTACTGGGGAGTTGAACTGAGGGCCTCACGCATGCTAGGCAAGTTCTCTAACACTGAGCTGTACCCCCCAGCACTTTTTAAAAATTATTATTTTGAGACAGGATTTCACTAAATTGTGCAGACTGCCTCTGGCCTCAAACTTAGGATCCTCTTATCTCAGCCTCCCAAGTGATTGGGATTATAAACATGCACCATGGCACCCAATAGCCAATGAGTTTTGATAGCTATTTGATTTGATAGAAACCTTTAAGAATTTTGTAGAAGTAGACCCCCAACAGTGTCTGCTCCACAGTCACTATTCATTGTTGCCATAACAAGCAGGCTAATGTCAAGGTTCTGTGTTTACTCCCTAGGAAAACCCTACATTACAAATAATGTAACTCAGGGTGTTATACTTTATAGCAACTTGCTACTTGTTTTGTAGTGAGCAGTATTGTATCTAGGTCCCAAAATGGAGAAAAACAGACAAACCTAGACTTTATCTTACTCTGTTTTACTAAGAGTTAACTGTTGTTGTTAGGTGCCATTGAGTCAAATCTGATTCAGAGTGACCCTAAGTATAGCAGAATGAAACACTAGTTAACACTGCACCATGCACACATCTTTTTTATGTTTGAGCCCATTGTTGTGGACACTATGTTTCTTATCATTTTGAGTCCTACCACTTCAGCAACAGGAGGGCTCAGGGGCTTTACTCCATTCTCATCATTAAGGTTGACTTTCTTTGGAGGGGGCATACTTTTCCCCAGTCATCTCTTTAATGCCTTCCAGCCTAAGGGGCTCATTTTCTAGCACTATATTTGACAATGCTTCTCTGTTATTCACAGAGGTTTGCAATGGCCAGTTGTTTCTGGAGTGGGCTGCTGGGTCCTTCTCTTTAGTCTTAGTCTTGAAGCTCAGCTAAAACCTATTCACCATGGGTGACTCTGCCGATATCTGAAATACTGGCAGCATGGCTTTCAGCATCACAGCAATATGCAAGCCCCCACAACACAACAGGCTAACAGACATGTGGGGGAAGAGTTAGCAGTTCTTAGTAAATAGACTAAGTATCTAATGAAGTAATTTTCCCCTACATTTTCCAGACAATAAATCAGGGCTTCAGACCCACAAAAAATCAGTCAGGTCTAGGTGCAGATTTACTGTGTTAAAGTTTAGAGGGTCAGGGTTTGGTTTTATTTCAGGTTTAGGTCCTATGGGTAGATAACCAGGCTTCAAATTGAACCTAAACCCAAACACAATGAAAAATTGGGTTTGGGTTCAGCTTTTAATTTGTATGTGGTTGGTTGGTTGGTTGGTTGGTTGGTTTTGTATCATTAGGTTTGTTTTGTTTTGTTTTGTTTGGGGGGGAGTACTTGGTGGGGGTTGAATATCCAGGGCCTTGCACATATTTTGCAAGTGTTCTGCCACTGGGCTGCACCCTAGCCTATTTTTAAAATTTTTTATTTTGAGACAGAATTTCAGTAAGTTATGCATGCTACGTCTGGCCTTGAGCCTGTGATCCTCCTGCCTCTGCACTGCAAGTCTCTGGAATTACAGGTGTGTGCCATTGCACCCAGCTTAACATATTTCTAAATTGAAAATGTTTTCTTCATTTATCAACACATAGATTAAGATTTTAAACCTGAACCTTCTAAATGTTAACATATTGAACCCAGCCTAAACCAATCTTTCATGAGTTTGAAGCCCTGCAGTAAACATATTTGGGATAAAAGGCAATTCTAGACAGGACATTGTATGTGTGATAGCCTAGAGATTTTACTCTGACAGTTTCAATGTTCTTCTCTCTGAATTTATATCTTCCAAGGTTTATCATTGGCTCTTATAAACAATTTTGGACACATACCTTGGAGATACCTTTGCCTAACAAGCAGGATTAATGAGCTCATCACTATAACTCTGACAAAATACTTAAAAATTCATTTTAGACTCTTGGGGGTTCCTGTTGGGGATCAGACCCAGAGCTTTGTTCACACCAGGCAAGTGCTCTAGCACTGAGTTATATCCCCAGACCACTTTTATGCCTAATTCAAGTTCTTCATCAGAAAAGAATAAACCCTAATGTGCTATTTGTTTGGGATCTTTATTTTGTTTTACTTTATCCTTGTGGTAGCCAAATAGATAAGGTAGTTAACTGCATTATAATGCTCCATGTGTAAGCAGATTAGAAAAAATGGTATGGCCTATAAAATAGACAAAGATTTTCATTAGGAAACAACAGAATTGCTTTAGGAACAAATGAGTTTCCTTTTATGGTGGGGCCCTAGATGTCTGAAACAGCCATTTGGCAAGAGCAGCAGAAAGAATCTGTATTCTCGGCAGTTAATTAAATGAAGTTTCAGAAGGTACGGACTCCTTAGGCCCCCACATGGACAGGGTGGTGGTTGTCTGCCGTGCAGTTGGCACTTCTGATCTCTGTTCCTCCCTGCAGGAGGTGGTGAGTGGGTCAAAGGACCATCAGGGACACTCCCATGCTGTACACAAACTGAATTTACCCCAGGAGAACAAGCCTCACTTCAGAATCCTTGGAAGTTCACAGATTCCTTTTTTTAAAAAAAGTGGGGTGGGAGAAGACCAAAGCATTTAAAAGAATTTTAGCTAAATGAAATTTAGTCTCTGGATATCTGCCACTGGGACCTTATTAGCTAGGGTTGATGACACTCTTTGGAAAGTTAGCCTTATTGCCTTGTGTGGGAGTGTTAGGCTATGTCTTTGAAGTTTCAGGTAGTTTGTTTTCCAGTCTCTGCTTAAACAGAGGTTCACATTAGCAATTTAAACAGAAGTTATAGAAGGACAGTGGTTCAGATAAATGCCTGGTGATCTGGAATAGAGGAGAAAATGCTTACATCTGAGGGGATTGCTTATTTCAACTTCATGTGGATTGTTTGGGAATTTGTCTTTTGGGGTATTTCATTTCTGATAGTGCATTGAGATCACATTGCATTGAATGGTACAGGAGATTTCCACTTCACATTCTGAAAATTAAAAGCTTTAGCCTTCCTTTCACAAAACTGAGGTTCCTTTGATACAGGATTTTCCTGTGGGATACAGTTCAATGTTATGGTAAAGGGGAAGCACTGTGCTTTTCTTAGTGCCCTCTAAGAAGCAAAAATTTGGTATAGTTAACACCAGTAAGTACACTTTCTGTTCTACCTTGAAGGCTTTTTCTTAAATCCTGAAGGTGTGAGGTTATAGGCTTTGGCTAGTGGAGATCTGGCAAACCACGGAGCATCCTGTTTTCTCCATTGCAGAGCTTCCTACTCAGGATCTTCTATGCCTATGGGGCCTCCACCTTCCTCTGTTTCTTAGTACCTGGACCTATTCAGTCATAACTCGCCACTTTGTACCAAATACTCTGTTATGCAATATGTTGTATGTTCTTGAACTTCCATCTTTTCCCCCACTTGGGGGCTTTTTAAGGGTTTGTTTTCCATAAAGTAAATCGTCAGAGGTGACTGGTATTCAAGAGAGAGCATCATTCTCATAGTCACCATCCCAGACATGATCTCTCACCAGTGTATCTCCTTTTCCTAGAACAACTTCTTGGACACATGTTGTTCTGACACAGGTCACCAAAAATGCTGACAGATATGCTAAACACTCAAATTTAAATCTGCAGTCTTCCTAAGGGGGAGAAAACACTATTTTAGTGTAAGTGAAGGATTGCAGTTCAGCTCTGAGGACATGGAAACAAGCATGAGGAAGCCTGTTAAACAGGAAGTTTGTAATGAATGATTTAATCAAGTTGGAACCATTCAAGATGGCTTAAAAATTCCTGTTTATATATTCCTTTACTTCCTGTAACAACATAGCCAGTATTTATGGCCTTTACTTTGTGTCAAGTGATGTGCCAAGTGTTTCCATGCATTACTGCACCATTTTGTCCCTCATAGTCCTCTGATGCACTGACACAGTGTCTGCAGCAATGGGCTTAAACATAAATAAGATTGTGTGCCTGGCACAGAACCAGGGAGTGTTTTGTTCTGCTGTACATAAGGTTGCCATAAGCCAGACCTGACTTGATGGCACCTAACAACAACAACAACAACAACAACAACAACAACAACAACAACAAGTCCTCTGATGCTTCTCGCTGTTTGTTTGCAGATGTTAGAGCTGAGGTGCATTGAGGAGAATGACTTACTCACAGTGGCCCAGTCAAGGTTGACTCCAGGGCTGATGTCTTGGATTTTGCCTCATTAGGTATCTCCCAGATACGCAAGGCTTCTCATGACACCCCTGAGTTCCTACCTTTGTCTTTTTGGTATTGTTTTACTTGAGAGTGTAACCTCCCACATCTTTTGCTCAACGAAGGCTACTTTAATATAATTATAATTTGCCTCCTTTGGAATGATTTGAGTCAGAGCATGTTAGAACTAAATGTGTATCTATGATGGTTTAAGACTGTACAGCTACAGATTGGGTTGGTTGGAGAGAGATTACCTATCCAGAGGGTGCTAGACCAGATGAACTTCATAGTACTTTTCAGTTTTATAGGAGTGGAGGCTGTGTCCACAGTTTGGATTGCTAGAGAAGTGCTAAGACCTCAGTGCAAATAGTATAGTGGGTGTTCAGACAAGAAGGGAAGGGTTCTAGGGCATGAAATTAGCTTTATGGGAACAGCTTCAGGTGAACGTGTGTAGAATAGCTGTCCGTAGCAGATCTTCTGGCATAATGCTTTTTTAAAGGCAAAATACGTGCTGTTGATAACGTGTGTATATTGACATCACTTGTAAAAACAATTGGCTAAAGGTCACATGTTTTCCTTCGGTTTGCAAGCAGACTAGATTCTTTTTTTTTTAAGTTATTATATTGGCAATTCTGGTGCGAACTCCATTGAAGACAGATTTTTCTACCCTCTTTAGTTTGCTTTCACTTATAGAAGTGTAGGAAGAAATGGTGTAAAAGAGAGGAAGCAAGAGGAGGGAAACAAGGCCCTGCTTAGGAAACTGTGTAACAATCACATACAAAGTCCACAGAAATTAGATTAAATGCTTTGGAAAAATCTAGTTTGTCTAGCATTTTGAAAGAATTTCTAGAACAACGAGTCCATTTATCATTCATTTCAGTCTTAGTATGAAGATCTTTTTGTTGAATCTGGTGGCTGTTGTCCACACCCTCATGCAGGCAGGTGGCAGTTCCAGGCAGCAGGGACCTTTCCATTTTCCTTGTGAGTTCCCATAGCCTCTTTATACAGGCTTCTCTGGGACAGTGTGTGCATCTGAAATTCATGCTTTAGCTGCCATGGTTGTCTGCCATAAAAAGGAATGTGCTGGAATAAAAGCAAATCATGTTATGTAAGTTTATCACCCACTAGGGCAGAAAATGAGTTTTGCAAACTACCAAGTAGTCATTTGTATTCCCTCAAGGTAACTTCAGTCTGAAGTGTGTTCCTTTGATTCTTAATGACTCCAAACAGGTGATTGTGTCACCCAGCACCAATGTTACAGGCAGAGTCCTACAACCTTGCTTTGAGCTCTAATTGGAAAAATCCTTTCCTATGCCTTGGTTTCTCCACTTGCAAAATGAGGCCAATCACACCTGCCGCTCCAAGAATGGAATGAGATGTAGTGACTGTGTTGTTGTTAAGTGCCATAAAGTTGTGTCCGACTCATAGCGACCCTCATAGAATTTTCAATGGCTGTTTTGGGATTGCCTCAGGAGGGCATTGCCATGTCGTTCTCCTATTTTAGTGGTGCTGGGAATAGAACTTGGGACCTCAGAGACGGCAGAGAGGTGCTCTACTAACTGAACTAAATCCCAGCCCCATAGTGACTGTAGTAAGGTATAAAACATATGTATAAGGTACAAGGGAGAGGGTTTACCTTGGTTGGTAGAGTGCTATGCTGCCGCTCCCTGGGGCCCTTCGTTCAACCCCCAGCATCCCCCAAAATGGGAGAAGCATGTGGCAATCCACTTGCAAAGCAATTCTGAAACAATCACACATTGAAAACCCTATGAGAGCTGCTATGAGTTGGAGTCAGACTCAGCTACACAGCACTTAACAGCAACAAACAACATAAGGTACAAAGACCAGAGTTTCATGATCAGGATGTATTCTTCTTAAGTTGCTGCTTTTGTCTTAAGTCTTGGTTGAACACAAGGACCAGGGGACTCTTAAAACTGCCAAGTAGAAAGACAAGGGAAATACAGTAGCGGCCAAAGACCCTGGCTGACAGATGGTGCTTGCCACACTGGTTGAAGATAAACTAGATTCACTGGAGTTGGCAGCTCAGGTCGGAAGACAGGATTGGAAGAAGGGGAAGCCTGGGGTGAAGAAAAAGGGTGGCCAGGAAGCAGGCCAGGGTCAGTTGTTGGTGGCAGAGTGAAGAGCAGAAATGAGCCCTTTCTTTAATTTAGGTCTTGGGGGTAGAGTTGGAGTTGGTGGGAGGGGCAGAGTTTTGTGGGCTTGACTCAGGGCTAGTTCTGTTTTCTCCATCTTTCTTGGAGCCTCATGCTACTGCAAGTCTACTGTAATAGACTCATGGTCTCTAAATAGTGCTTTAAAAAATCACATACACTTTTTGACATAACATTTTCATTTATATAATTCAAATATATTATGTACATTATATAAATAAAGGAATGAGATAAAAGCTTTAAAATAAACAAAAGTTGTAAAGATTTCCTCCTGCACTTCAATGACTGTCAGATTGTTGCTTTAGATTGTGGAAGTAAGGTCATCTTGGGAAGGGCCCTATCCTGTGTCCTCAGGGGGCTACCTGGGCCCTCAGTGCCTAGCTTTTTCCAGCCATAGAACATAGAACCATAGAACAGCACAGTGGAGCTCATTCAGAACAAGCTCCATGGAGACTTTGACCATGGCCATTGGAAGCTGCCCTGCTCTGAAAACCTGCTGGTGCTTCCACACATACAGCCTGTTTCCAGAGTACCAAGAGCCCCAGCAAATGTGTGATGTATACACTCCAGGCTCAGCAACAGCACCTTGAGAATTCTAGGGCCATTGGCCAGCAGGTGCCTTGACAGACCAACTGTAATGTTTGAATTTAGTCCTGACACAGTGCCTAGAATGTAGAGAAAACATCATAATTTTCTTTCCAAACCAATTTTTCTAGTAAATAATATTTAAAAAGCGTTATTTTAAGAGGAGCAATGGAAGGTGTGATTGTAAAGAAATGAGACTAAAGTTTATAATATAGTTAGGTCTGTAAAACAGATGTTATTTTGTAGATACTGTTATCCTAATAGTGATAACAGTAACATTACTAATATTGATTGAGGTAAGCATTTTACCTTTATTACCTCATTTGATCTTGGCAAAGCCCTGTCAGTATAGGAACTATGAATCCATTCAGTAAATGCCAGGTGCCTAGATGGTTACTGAGCTGTGAGCATACAGCACACCTGCAGACAGACAATATCTCTGCACTCACATGAGCAGCTCAGAGTGGAGTGGGGAGCCAGACACACCCCAGGGAGCAGACATAGCATGGGTTATAAACTATGGCAGGTAAGCAAGGTGTGCCATGGTACTGAGCTGGAGGATAGGATGAGGTTATGAAGAAATATTTCCAGAAGGAAGAGAAAGTTGAGCTGAGACAGAGCCATGGGGTGACAACCTTGGAGGGAAAAGGTCCTTGCTCCTGGACAGTCCTATGTGTGCCATTTACTCTTCTGTTATGTGGCTGTTTGTCAACTTGTTCTCTTCCCAGACAGTGATACAATCTCTGGAGGATAGGCTCTGTGTCTAATTCCTTCTTATGTCATTCCCTGCTCCTAGCATTTAATAGGTTGCAGTAAGCGTGATTCGACCTGTCAGTACACAAATGAATGGATAAGAGGTGTATATTGTGTAAGACATCACATCTTCCCAGTATTTGTTTTTGGGATGTCAATCAGCAAATGTTTATTGACTATATCTTATGTGTAAAACATCTGTTGGGGGTAAGAGATTAGAAACTAAGAACAAACTTAGTCTGCTTACCCTTTGAGGACCTCGGAATCCAGTTTGTAGAGGGCATAGAATACAATACCCAGGAGTTACAAGCAGCAGAACAGGGTGAATACACAGGTATACTGGGTCTGCGCCCAGGGTACCAGCCCCCAGCCCTTTCTGCAGAGTTTTTTGGGTCAGGCTTCCCAAGAACGTGCTGCACTGCTTCGGGTGGCCAGGTTCAAGGTAGCAGTGTGGATGTGTTCAGAGGCTTGTGAGTGGGCCCCAGAAAGCCAGCCCCACTGCAAAAAATCTGGCTAGTGGAGAGAAGTCCGGTTGACTTGGCTTTTTCTCTAATGGCGCCATGCAGAAACACAGGATTTGGATAAATGACTGACCATGCATGAATCTTGGTCCTCAGCCCCTTCCTCTTTTCTCACATAATGGTTCTTGGGAATTCAACAGCAGAGCATCTCAGAACTCCAGTGGTTGCAGGTGAGTTTGCTGCAGGCCCATGTGGGAATGGTTCTCTCCTCCAACCTTAGCAGAAAAGTGCAGATGCAACATGTATTTTCACAAGTCAAACCTGCCTCTCAGCAATCAGAGCTTCTTTAATGTCCTGCTGGCTGTGTGAAAAACAGGAATTTATGTAACAAACCCTGCACAGCAAACCTTTTCCTGTTCGGAAAAAAATTTTTTTAATTGTTGGCAAAGTTAGTAGACAGCTCTGTTACTCAAAGAGCGACCTGAAATGTCCTCTTAGAAAAATATGTAGTGTGATGTTTTGATAAGTATGGGATTGCTATGACATTTTTTTTTTTTTTAAATAAGGATGGGGTAGGTAGAGAGTTAGGATATGCCCCACCTGGTTAGTGAAGCTTCTTGAACTGTTTGAAGATTTCATCATTATGACCATTATTATGTCTTCTGCAGTCTTGTTAGACATGCCCTTCAACAGCAGTTTTCAATGGTCAAGAGAGAATTATCTTGGGTGTCATAGAGTGGCACACCTCCCCTGCCCCTTGTCATGTAGGCAACAGGAAAACTGTTATCTGGAAAGACCTTTCTCCTCTTCTGTCATTGACTAAATGTAATAGGGACAGGAGTCAAGCTTCCTTTTCTCCAGAGGTTTGATACACGCTTATCTGTGTGTCTATTGTGTTCAAAGAACTAAACTGTCGCGATGGAATATTGTACAAATGCTCAGACTTCCAGCATGTAGCCGACATTGCAGGGTGTAGGGTCACAGTGCTGGGCTGCATTCCAGCCCACCGCAGGCAGGCTGTTGCTTTTAAGGAGGAATTGAGAAGTTGGGTTGTTGGTGTTAGTGGGCACAGCAGCTGAGGCTATGGCTCTCTGAGCATGTGTGTAGGTGTGTATAGGACCTCTCTGTGGAATTTTGGGAATCTTATGGGAATGAAAAAGAACACCAGAGAATTGCAGTTCTTGACCTCTTCTGGAGGATCTTATGTGGAGTTCCAGCCACCATACTCTTTGCACAGCAGGTCTGGAGTTGGGAACAGATCATAGGTGGAAAAAGAAGAGGGAAGTCTTGGAAACAGGAGACCATCACTGCCGTGTGCCCAAATACCTGCCCAGTGTCCAGCTGGGAAGCTCCTGTTGGCCATGTCTGATCTGTGCTCACCTTGCACCCTGGCAGAAGGGTTTGTCATACAGCTGTTGTGTTGTAATCTTTGGGCAGAACATAGTACAGAAGGTTAGAGAGTGTTTTGAAATGTGAATTTCTCAGCTCTGTTGAGACTCCTGACTTCTGTATCTCCTTGTAGAATGTGAGATACCCACCCTACCCCACCCCATCCCCTTTCTGTTCTCTATCTTCTTTCATTGAGCCAAGGTTGTATGGGAGCCCCCCTTGCCCTGCTGTGCAGAAGCTCAGCTCTAGCGCAGTGGTTGGCACTTGGGTATTTTCATATCATGTCAATAATATGAGGATGTGAGCATTGTGGCTGCCTGCTCCAGTGACCACAAATCCAATGAGAGCTTTTTTGTGATCAAAGAGGGGCCTCAGGGTGCTTGGGCAGCTGAGCCTTGAACCTAGTTTGCAGAGGTGGCCAGGAAGCCTGTGGGGGCAGTGTCCACAACTCTGTTCCCAGGGGTCTGAAGTACCCAGGAACCCACTCCTAGTTTTGAAATCAGGTCTCCAACGAACCAGGTTGCTGAATAAATAGGTACTGACTCTACTAGGCAAAAAGCTATAAGACCATGTCTTCCTTCTCAGGAGCTTAGAATGTTTCTACCTTCTTTCCAAGAAGTATCCCACAGACTCTCTCAAATGTTGGAAGTCAGGCCATGTGTTCAGAAGGAGGCTCACTGTGGGGCTTCTTTGTCTGCGGCTGACGACTGTGTACTGTGGTCCTTTCCCCCATAGATTTGCAGTTGTGGGTTTGTGTGCATAATACCTCTCAGCTCTTACCCATACCCCAGTGAATCGGAGCAGAGAAACATGATTTAGAGTTACGTTCTCCATTCCTGCTTCCCCTCTCCCTTTGTCTTTTTTGGACAGGGTGTAACCCTGATGCCATGGAGTTTGTTGCTCTATTATTGGTGATTAGGGTAGAGAGTTACTTGAATTTAAACCTCCTCCCACCGTCAGTATTGGAGGTTGAACCCAGGGCCTCACACATGCTAGTAAGCAAACATTCTACCACTGAGCTGCATCCCAAGACCCTTTTTTATTTTTTATTTTGAGACAGACAGGATCTTGTTATGTTGAGTAGGCTACCTCTGGCCTTCAACTTGTGATCTGCCTCCTTTAGCCTCCCGAGTCACTGGGATTACATGTGTTTGCCACAGCACCTGGCTTTTACTCCACCCATCCCCCAAAGAAAACAGGTTAACTTCCTTAAATTAAAAAAAAAAAAAGAAAAATTCATTTATATTTGGACTAATGGAATTTCAAGGTGTAAATGAATTACTAGTTTTCAGGCTTTTAATTCTTGAGTAACAATATATCCTTCTTCATCTTTTTCTTTTCCATAATCATCTGGCCCAGTTACACAGAACCTTTCGCTTTGTGTAAGTGGTATGCGATTAATCTGAAGAGAATTAGTAGTTTCAGTAATGGAATGGGAACAGGTTTTGATGGCGATTATTTGCATAGCATTGTAGCTGAACAAAATTTTAGTAGCTTTAAAACCAGTTCCTATAATTTCCCCATAAAATGTCTATATAAAAGAAGGTATTTATAATCATGCTTATTTAATTAAAGATACATATACTATTTTAAAGATACAATACCAGTTTTTCTTGTATCAGTTCGAGATCTTTTATAGTGGGTTTAGAACTATTATGACTGTTCCGATTGAAATCTGCACCTTAAACTCTTAAGCCTTTACCTGCCTTCCATGTGATACATGTTGCCAAGTGAAGTATTATATGTCTAACATGATGTTTTGCTTTACAGAACTCAATTCGCCATAATCTGTCCCTACACAGCAAGTTCGTTCGAGTGCAGAATGAAGGAACTGGAAAAAGTTCTTGGTGGATGCTCAATCCAGAGGGAGGCAAGAGTGGAAAATCCCCCAGGAGAAGAGCTGCATCCATGGACAACAACAGTAAATTTGCTAAGAGCCGAGGCCGAGCTGCCAAGAAAAAAGCATCTCTGCAGTCTGGCCAGGAGGGTGCTGGGGACAGCCCTGGATCTCAGTTTTCCAAATGGCCTGCAAGCCCTGGCTCTCACAGCAACGATGACTTTGATAACTGGAGTACATTTCGCCCTCGAACTAGCTCAAACGCTAGTACTATTAGTGGGAGACTTTCTCCCATTATGACTGAGCAGGACGATCTGGGAGATGGGGATGTGCATTCTCTGGTGTACCCACCATCTGCTGCGAAGATGGCTTCTACTCTGCCCAGTCTGTCGGAGATAAGCAATCCTGAAAACATGGAAAACCTTTTGGATAATCTCAACCTTCTCTCATCCCCAACATCATTAACTGTTTCAACCCAGTCTTCACCTGGCAACATGATGCAGCAGTCACCGTGCTACTCCTTTGCACCACCAAACACCAGTCTGAATTCACCCAGCCCAAACTACCAAAAATACACATATGGCCAATCCAGCATGAGCCCTTTGCCCCAGATGCCTATGCAGACACTGCAGGACACCAAATCTACTTACGGAGGATTGAATCAGTATAATTGTGCACCGGGACTCTTGAAGGAGTTACTCACTTCTGACTCTCCTCCGCATAATGACATTATGTCACCAGTTGATCCTGGGGTGGCCCAACCCAACAGCCGGGTCCTGGGCCAGAATGTGATGATGGGCCCTAATTCAGTTATGCCAACCTATGGCAACCAGGCGTCTCATAACAAAATGATGAATCCCACCCCACATACCCACCCTGGACATGCCCAGCAAACGTCTGCAGTAAATGGACGCACCCTGCCCCACACAGTGAATACCATGCCTCACACCTCCAGTATGAACCGCCTAACCCCAGTGAAGACACCTTTACAAGTGCCTCTGCCCCACCCCATGCAGATGAGTGCGCTGAGTGGCTACCCCTCCGTGAGCAGCTGCAATGGCTATGGCAGGATGGGGGTCCTCCACCAGGAGAAGCTCCCAAGTGACTTGGATGGCATGTTTATTGAGCGCTTGGACTGTGACATGGAGTCCATCATTCGGAATGACCTCATGGATGGAGATACCTTGGATTTTAACTTTGACAATGTGTTGCCCAACCAAAGCTTCCCACACAGTGTCAAGACAACGACACACAGCTGGGTGTCAGGCTAAGTGTTAGCAGGTAAGTTCATCCTAATATCAAAAGGCCTTTTGAAAAATAGAACTTAAAAGAGAGGAGCATTAAACTTGCCAATCTGTTTCCATCGTTAGGCATTTTTTTGATGTTACCTAGCCACTCTGTGCAGAGAGGCATCTTTTATCATTCATTTTACACCCCTTTTTGCAGCTTATCAATTTTCCTTTTGAGTTTAAATATAAGGAAGCTTCCTTTAACTGCTTTAAAGATTTTTCTTTTGACAGTTAGATGGTTGCATCTTTTTAGTAGCTGTTCAATAATGAATACATTTGATACAAATCAAATGCTGAAGGGCTTTTTTCTTAAAAAGTAGAATTTTCCTCTTTGAATGATTGTAGAGCTTTGTGAGAATACTCTAGCTTTCCGCCCCAAGTATACCTGCTACTCTGTCTTGTTAAGTTGAATTGATTTTAATTTGGCTATGTTTTCGTGTGTGTGTGTGTGTGTGTGTGTGTGTGTGTGTGTGTGATTTTCCCCTACACTACACTTAAAAGTACTTCAGATTGTCTAATAGCAGAAACTGAAAGAAGCAGTCCAAAGATGTCCTTCACCCCTCCTTTTAGTTTTCTTGATTTTTTTTTTTTTTTAATCCTTTTTTCCTTTCGCCAGACTTGGCAGCGAAGACGCTTTTCCTGTGCAGGATGTTTGCCCAATGTTTGCAAGTTATGTGCTGCTGTAGATAAGGACTGTGCCATTGGAAATTTCATTACAATGAAGTGCCAAACTCACTACACCATATAATTGCAGAAAAGACTTGGATCCTGGTGTGCTTTCAAGTTTTGTATATAAGCAGTAGATACAGAATTGTATTTGTGTTTTTGTTTTTGTTTTTGTTTTTTAAATATCCTTTGGCCCAAGGAAAGTTTATATTCTTTTTGTAATACTGTGATGGTCTCACATCTTGATAAGTTAAACTTTTATTTGTACTTACCTGTGTTCTGCTGAAGTGATGAATCACAAAGAGCTGAGACCTCCATTCTGCACCTCCAGTGAATGGCTTTGAACCTGTTCATGTCGCCACAGGAGTCAGTTGAGAACGAAGTAGCCTGTTAGCAATCTGCTGAATTAATGGATTGTCAAACTTTGGGGGGGCAAAAGTAGATTTAATGCCAGCCTTGTACAGGTCTTTTCTTTTCTTTTTCCTCCTCCTCCTCTTTCTCCTCCTCCTCCTCTTCCTCCTCCTCCTCCTCCTCCTCCTCCTCTTCTTCTTCTTCTTCTTTTGCTGTTGTTTATTTTGTTATTTGCAGATTTGTACAAACACTTAAAATGGTTCTAATTTCCAGATAAATGATTTTTGATGTTATTGTTGGGACTTGATCATTTTTTTGGACTAGATATTGAACTGTAATGTTTTCTTAAAAACTAAAGTCTACTTTGTTACATTGTCTGCTTGTAAATTTGTGGAATCACATGTATTTGGGGAAGCATTCATAATTTCCATTTTGTATTTCTAACTGGATTAGTACTAATTTTATACGTGCTTAACTGGTTTGTACACTTTGGGATGCTACTTGGTGATGTTTCTGACTAATCTTCAATCATTGTAATTAGTACTTGCATACTCAATGTTTCTGGCCCTGTTTGGGCAGGAAAGTGATGTACAGTTATGGACACTTTTCGTTTCCTATTTAGAAGAACTTAATATGTTTTCATGTATGTATTTTAAAGAAATTTCACCTGCTACTTTTACCCTGTGAACTGTGTGCACTGCATAGTGTCAAGTCTGATAGATGCCTATGTGTTGCATTGTTACGGTTATTCCTGGGAGGCCTCATAATGTTTATAGATCAGAAAGGGAGACCCACATCTAAAACAGTGCTCCTGTGTCTGACTGATCAACTTAACCTTTTTGAGTGGAGTTTTAGCAAAAATGTCTCTCAAAATTCTGTGCTCTTATTTCTGTCCAGGTGGAGGTTGGTTTTGTATCGCTGCCCTGAGGAATCATGTCAGTCCTCAGTCTCCATCCATCTTCCCTGTGCCCTGCAAAGTTGAAGTTACAGGAGCAAGTTTTTAAATTTACTTTAGTGATTTGTCGAGTGCTTTCTATTTATAAGTGCAAATGGCTACCAGATGGAGTAGAACTAGTTTAAAAATTGGGGCCATTAATTTGAAAACCAACCAACTAGCTATAAGTTGTACATTTTAAAAGCCTTAGCTTCATTTAAAAATTTGAGGATTTCTTCAGCCCTTAGCAGCCTAAACTATAGCTGTGACCATTATGTTTTAATACTTTCTAATTGTCTGTAGCTGACAGACCAGGTTAATTGGCTTTATCTTCCATTCTATCCATCAGTATTTCCAAGTCATCTAAAATGCTTGAAATCATCACAGTAAGAGGAACAG
Organism: Pedetes capensis; assembly: GCA_007922755.1. Taxonomy (NCBI): domain Eukaryota; kingdom Metazoa; phylum Chordata; class Mammalia; order Rodentia; family Pedetidae; genus Pedetes; species Pedetes capensis. Next base: position 14,669 of record VMDO01020169.1, on the reverse strand, counting down.
GTACACAGTGGTGTTCTCTCACTTTGTTGAGAAGGCTCTGATTTCTGTGTACACAACTCAAATCACATTTGCTTTTTCTCATGTTAATTTCATCTCCATTAACTGTTTTTCCTACATATAAACAAAGGGCAAAAGTGTTCCTGATAAATTTCCCAGTAGACGAGTTGTCATAAGCTTCCTACTGTGACTTTTATTATTTGAAATATTTATTGAGCATTCCAAAATAAGGCTCATTTTAGAGACCTTACTTCCGCCCAGCAGTGTCTCCTGCATTTGTAATAGCACTTGTTGGTGTCAAAGGACTCATGTGCTCACTCCTGTTCCACTTCCTCTCACTTTCCTCCTTCACATATCATTGCTTCACCACTACAGAAGCTTTGGAGCTCCTATTCATTCATTGCAGAGACATTTACAGCCATAATCACTGTTAAAATCATACTACTCTGTAGAGTGACATTTGAAAGATTTTTTTTTTCCTGAGTCTGTGTAAATTTTTCTCACTCCCAGTTTTCTTTATGTTGAAACCCTAACATGAATCTGGGTACATGTCTGGGTTACAGTGAAGTCCAGAGAAAGACATCTTGTCTGTTTTGAAAGCAAACATCATGTGGCCTCTGGGGGTTCTTTTTCTGTAAGAATAATGACTTTTTGGAGTAATTAGTATATTATTGTACATGATTGCTTTGTGAAATGTGCAAATGATATCACCTATGCAGCCTTGTTTGATTTATTTCCTATGGTTTGTACTGTTATTAAATGCATATTGTATTATAGAGCTATTCAGATATTTTAAATATAAAGATGTATTGTTTCCGTAATACAGATGTATGGGATATATTTAGGTAATAGATGCCATTACTTGGAAAGTTCTGCTTTGACAAATGTACAAAGTTGAGGGTAATTAGCAAATGTGTCCCAGTGAGCAGTAAATCAGTGGAACATCCCAGGAAGAAGATAAGGACACTCAAAATGGAAGCAGTTCTCCACAGTTGGGACTTATTCAACTGTTGGATATATGTTACCAACTCCTCCTCCCCCCAAAAAAGCAACCATATCTCTTAAAATCCTTAGTTTCAGCTCTTAAGAGTTCCTAATTTATAACTGATCTTAAATGAGAAGTTCTCTTGTGGTCTTAGTTTAGGAGTAACTATTCAGTAAAAAGTGCAGTGTGGTTGATGGAGACAAAACAGCCTGACATTACTGTCGGCTTTCCTTGAGCTGGAGCCCAGCCTGGCACCATGGCCAGGGATGGCCTTGTAAGCCCTGTCAGGATAGTCACGCCCACCCACCTTTCACCACCTGAGTTTAGTAACAGTGCAGATTCCATGTCCCTGTTCCCATACTCTCTGAGAAGTGCCTGATGATGCTGATGTACCTACAGACACAAGAACAATCTTTGCTATAATTGTATAAAGCCATAATGTACATAAATTGTCTTTAAATGGTTTGGTGTCTTTCTTTTCCTAATTCTTCCAAATAAGCTCTCACAGGGACTTTTTTTGTTTAGCTTTCAAGTACTTGGAGCTGGTGTTTAGCTCAGTTGGTAGAGTGCTTTCTCTGCACACTCTTGAGGCTCTTGGTTCAGTCCCCAGCAATGCAAAAATGAGAGAAGGACCTGGCAGCCGATTCCCAAAACAATCCTGAAACCATCCACCACTGAAAACCATATAAATAGGAGAGAAACACTGACACAGTGCTGGGCATGGTCAGTGTTGGGGAGTGTTTCATTCTGTTGTACACAAGGTCACTATTCAACAGCACCTAACAACATCAAGTACTTGAGTTAAACCTTGTTAACCACAACATCATGGTTTATTGAAATCTGGAATTTTCTCTGGAGGAAAAGAGAAGCAATTCCTCTCGGACCAAACATCAGCCCCTTTAGATGAAATGCAGCTTCTGTAAACAGTCATGGAATACATCAGCTTTGGAATGTCTGAGACCTCATTGGGTCCAGTAGTTAGGAGACATATGGAAGCTCAAGTCATAAGAGACTACTCAAGGTGGAAGCATTGAAGCAGGTGTGGAAGACAAAATGGCTTTCCCAAGGCCAGAAGTGCCCCTGTCCCAACCATTCACCTTGCCGAAGGAGGAGGACCAGTCCTCTGAGTGACTGGAGTTCAGAGGTTTCAGAGTTTGCTCTTCTCAGAAAATACCTGAGAAATGATCTAGGGTTCAATTAATGTGGTTAAAATTTCTGCTTTCTTGCAACTCTAGCAAGCAAAAGAAAGGATGAGTTAGAGTAACAAGGAAGTAAGTGGATCTATTCAGACACCAAGTCAGTCAGCTTGTGAGGTCGTTCTTTTCCCACAGTGGAACCCTGCCTTTAAAGACATGGTAGCCAGAAAGTCAAGGGTATAGAACAGACAAAAGTGTCTGTTCCCAGACCTTGAGTCCCTGCATAGATCCATTAGAACTGCTCATTTGGTAGAAGGGCAAGAAGTACACCTTGAACTTATGTACCACCTGCACTCAGGTCTGCTGGCTCCTTTCATAATGTTCTATGCACTTACACAACACGGTGCATCTAGTGTCATTTCTTAAGACCAGTCCCCACGTTTGATATTACCCAATAAGTGGCACCAACACAGCAGGAAAGTCTTCCCAGATTGATCCTTTGGGAGGAGCTTAGGGCTCAGCTCCTTAGAGGGAAAGACTTCCGTTGTTGGGCAGTATCTAGGCTCCTGCTGTGGCCAGAGATGACAGCAGAATCAGGGTGTGCACCTAGGATTGTTTTTTTTCCCATGGACCAACCACAGCGAAGGACTTTGTTTCTCCATGTTTGAGATGATCTGTAACAGTAATGGTGTTAATTAACTTCACAGTGATTGATGTGGTTAGGAGGTTGATGGAGGACCAAACCAAGAGATGCATCGAGTGGCAGTCTCTGAAGCAGATACCAGCACACACACGTGGAACCTTGTGTCTTTTTTTGAGACAGCTTCTTTCTGTAGCCCTGGCTGACCTCTAACTCTTGATTCTCCAGCCTCAGTCTCCTGAGTGCTGAGGTTATAGGCGTGCACCACCACATCAGGCACCTTATGGTTTTTTTGTTTTGTTTTGTCATCATTCTGCAATATTTGGGGGTTGAACCCAGGGCCTTATGCATGCTAGGCAAGTGCTCTACCACTGAGCAGCCCCCTCAGCCCCTTTTTTATTTTGAGGCAGGGTCCCACTGTGTTGCACAGACTCCCTCTGGCTTTGAACTCAGAGTCCTCCCGCCTCTCCATAGTGTTGGGACTGCAGGTGTGCACCATGGCGTCCAGCTCCTTATATTATTTTTGATATTGTCCGTTAACAGGCCCATGAATCTGCACCCGGGCTAGGGCCTCTAAAATAATGGTGTGTGTTCATGGTAGGGTTACTTACTATAAGTCACATTATTTTGGGGTAAAAATTGCTCTGGTGATAATGTATAAATATGGACTCAAATGTTTTCAAGTTTAAATGGCTGGAAAATGAATGAAGCCTAGTAGGATGGAAAGGGAGGAAGGTGGTCTTGGGTGGCAATGGGCAGTACATCAGGAAACTAGACATGAAGCAGAGTTGGTAAGAGCTGAAGACCTGAGTATCCCTTGACTAGAGGAAGCTACAGAGTGTTGTTCCGCATCTAGAAGTTAAAAAAGAACTTTTAATTTTGTTTGGAGACAGGGTCTCACTATTAGCCCAGGCTGGCCTTGAACTCACGATTCTCCTGCCTCAGCTTCCTAAGTACCATGATTCCAGGTATGTACTACCACACTACCCAAGCTTTCAGTATCTGAAGCCACTCAAGAGAGGTAGCACTGCAGGTGCCTGGGTTTGGCAATATGGCTGACAAGAGGCTGACAAGCTCCATACTGAGAAGGCATTTACCTGCCACAGAAGAAGGGCAAATGGACCAACTTCTCGAAACTTAGGCCAATTTAGCTTGACTGATAACAAGACACTCTCTTCTTGCTCCCAAATATTCCCGCATGAACTCTGAGGCTGAAGGAAATTTCTGGCCTAATATTAGCAGCCTTATCATGGTCACATCCCTGAAAAGTGAAAGTCTTATTTGCACTGGAAGCCACTAATAGAAAGTAGAGATTTATATCCTTCAGGAGGAGAGAGGACAACTTTGCCATAGGTAGTTATTGATTCTTTACATACTGTTTCGCTGAGCTCCAGCTCCCAGAAAAGCAACTTTCAGAATTGCCATAAAACTTAAAAGGTGCAAATAGTAGTATATGTACCTTGTTGGATTCTTACAGGTAGTGGAATTTCTGCAAACATTGTTGGGGTTGTAACCTTACTGGAATTGCTGCCTAAGTGAGGTGACTTTAGATGAAACAGCTGCTTGGAATAGGATTCCTAATTTTAAACCAGATTTTTCTCCCTAATGAGCTGGGACAGAAGGAGGGCCATTTGCATTTCAGTGTTTGGTTGCAGAATAAGCCAGAGACCCCCTTGCTTAGTCTGTGCTGGTGGTGGGGACACATGGAGTGTCTGCAGAGTGGGAAGCTTGTTGAGGCTTGGGCAGTGATTTCCTGCAGATAGGTTAAATTGAAGATACTTTCTGCTACCTGTCTCGAAGGTTTGACATGAGGATTAAAGGGTGAGGTAATGTCTGTTGTGTGGCTGGCTTCCTGTGTTGGGGAGAAAGACTGCCTATGTGCGTTGGTGTCAGCTTAGGTCATATTAGACCTTGTACATTTGTTTCCTTAGTGGGCCTCCCAGAGAGTCTGCATCCCTTTTGAGGTTCCTGGGAGAGCCGCTGGGTTCTCTTCCAACGTTTTCTGTGTTCGCATTTGCTGCCTCTGTCTCTTGAGCAAATGAGTATGTAGACATGTTTTGGGACACAGGAGAGTCAGTCGTCTTTTCTGGGAACTCTAGAAGGACAACCAGTTTTAACTTCTAAGCCTATTACATGCCCAATACCAACTAGTTGTGATATTTGTTTCCCAAGAAGTTCTTCACCATGGGCCTGTTTAAGGACATTTACAAACATTCTTAGCTTACTTGATCTTGACCTCACTTGGTTCAGAGGAGACTCTGGAGGTCTCAGACTCCAGATTCCTTTTCCTGGCTGTCCATCTGTGGTGTAGGGAAGGAAGAAAGGAGAAGAAAAGACTGATGTCCAGGGGCCCACTGTGGTGTGTTGGAGCCCAATCTCTTACTTCCTAGGAGTGGATAATTTGGCTTGGGCGAATTTTGTGAGCAGATATTAAATACCCCCATTATCATCAATTGAATTAGGTAACCTTCTTACTGAATCAGTTATATTTAGAAACAAAGGTAGTAAGCAGTGCTTCCTAATGACGACTCCATTTAGTTTGCTATTGAGGTTATTACATCTGCTGCAGCTCTGGTGAGGACGCTGTATAATGGCATGCTTCTGCTGGGCTTCACAAGTCTAATTTAAACGAGGGTGAGAAGTAGTTAACAGTTAAGTTACATCCATTAAGTTTGTTGAGGGAAGACTTGAATTGGTATGCAAGACCATTTGTCAAATCATGGCCAAACTGCCATGAGATAGTATTGGCTATGGGTAAGAGTCTGGTAGAAATCAAACAAAAGCATTCTGCAAAACAGCAGTTGGCTGGGTAGAGTTTACAATAAAGAGTATCAGTTATTATTTTATTTGTAAATTTACTACACATCCTTTTATCAGCAAATGTGTAATAAGTACATTTGTTTATATACAGGCATACCTGGCTTCTCCTCAGAGCATGTTAGGCATTTACTGACTTTAGTGAACGAATTACAGAACTGGTGTCGTGGTGCCAGGAGACAGGGAATGTGGGCATGAGAACAGGAGACGGAGGGAGGGTGCAGGCATGGTCATGGCAGCCAGGACTGAAGCAGTGAGGGCGAGAACTCCAGAACTCCAGCAGGTGAGAAGTTCTCAAGACTGGCTGCCATGGGCAAGTTAGTTGGCACAGCCAACCAAAGGAATGGTAAGTGGCTTGAGGTGGAGAAGTCTCCCATCCAGTGCCTTTAATTTGGGGGAGAAACCAGGAGGCAGTGTCACGTGGGTGACCGACTGGGAAGGGTATAGAGTGGAGTAACTAGATACTGTTAAGGGTCAACACAGGGCTTTTAACATGAAGGTTGAAGGGGAAGATTCTGAAGTTGGAATATGCAAAAGATGCCTGTTAGGCTTTTGAGATTCATTTTTTTCTTTTAAGAAAAATGGGAATTTAATTAATTTTATTAAATTAATTAATTAAAATAGGAATTTTAATTACTACGCAGTGAAAGTCATATGCCATCAAGGGTTATATTCTCATTGATTTTTTTTCATGTGTTCATATAGTTGCATCCTGTATTTTAAGAATTGCCTCTACATCTTTTGCCCTCTTGAGAGAAGGACCCAGCAGCACACTCCTGAGACAATCAGCCCTTGAAAACCCTATGAATAACAGGGAAGTACTGGCATAGTGCTGAGCATGGCGCAATGTCAGGGGGTGTTTCATAAGTTGTACATAGGGTTTCTATGAGTCTGATCCGACTTGACCTAACAACAACCTTAAGCCCTCTACACTATTTGCCCTCTCCTTCCCTAGCCTCTGGTCCTACCTACTGATCACCTTCCCCTCCCACTTCTTTCTGATCTAGTATTTTCACTTCTTAGATAGGTATGAGTGTTCATTTATACATATTTAAATATGTATAGCCTGCAGCCATAGCCCTGTGGCATCCGATCCCGTCAGATCTCGGAAGCTAAGCAGGGTCGGGCCTGGTTAGTACCTGGATGAGAGACCGCCTGGGAACACCAGAAGCTGTAGGCTTGGGAGAAGGACCTGGCAACCCCCTCCCAAGAATCAATCTGCCATTGAAAACCCTATGAGCAGCAGAGAAGCACTGACAATAGTGTTTCCCCTGTTGAACAGAGGGTCACTATGAGTCGGATACCGACTTGACGGCACCTAACGACAACAACAACAACAAATATGTATAATTACTTTTCATTCTTTAAATTAGATTGGCACTGGGATTTATCTCAGTTGGTCGGTTGCTATGAGTCAGACCCGACTTGACGGCACCTAACAAGAAGTAGTTAGATTTAGCTCCCACATATGAGTGAGAATTTATATTTCTTTTTTTGAGTCTGAGTTAATTTGCTTAAAATGATGTTCTCCAGTTCCATCTATTTTGCTGCAAATGATATAATTTCATTCTTCTTTATTGCTGAATAAATGTTCCATTGTGTATATACTACAGATTTTCAATCTGCTTCTCTGCTGATGAACATTTTGGTTGATTCTATACCCTAGTGATTTTGGAGAGTGCTGCATTAAAAATGGAAGTGCAAGTGTCCCTGTAGTATGATGACTTACCTTTCTTTGGGTATATTTCCAGGAGAGGTATAGCTCTGTCGTATGGCAGTTCTATTCCTAGTTTTGTAAGGTATCTCCATATTGATTTCCAAAGTGGCTGAACTAATTTACAGTCTCACCAGCAATGTAAAAGGGCTCCTTTTCCTCCACATCCTCGCCAGCATTTGTTACTATTTGTTTTGTTAATCTTGGCCTATCTTACCAGAGTGAGATGGAATCTCAGGGTTGTTTTGATTTGCCTTTCCCTAATGGCTAGGGCTATTAGGCATTTTTTCATGTGTTTGTTGGCCATTCATATATCTTCTTTTGAGAACTGTCTGTTCAGTTCCATTGACCACTTACTTACTGGGTTATTCTGGTGTTTGATTTTATTTATTTATTTATTTTTTTTGGTATATTCTCGAAATTAGTCCTCTGTGAAATACCAGTTGGCTGTAGTTGCATGGGTGTATCCCTGGGTCTTTAATTCTGTTCCTTTGATCTTCATGCCTATTTTTGTGTGAGTACCAAGCTGTTTTGCCCTATGGCCCTGTAGTACAGTTTGAAGTCTGTGATACCTCCTGCACTAGTTATGCTGCTTAGGATTGTTTTGGCTATATGCAGTCTTTTGTGCTTTCATATGAGTTTTAGGATTGTTTTTTCTATTTCTGCAAAGTCTGTCATTAGATTTTTGATGGGGATTGTATTATATCTGTAAATTGCTTTTGGTAGTATAGCCATTTTCATAATATTACTTCTTGTGATCCATGAGCAGGGGAGGACCTTCCATCTTCTAGTATATTCTGCTGTTTCTTTAAGAGATCCATTGTTTACAAATTAGAATATCTTAACTGCCTACTGGAGTTACTGTGGAAATTGATGACCTGAGTTAAACTTCTGGCATAGTCCCCAGCACTAAGCTTGTTGTTGTTAGGTGCCATTGAGTTGGGTCCAACTCATAGTGACTCAGTGTACAACAGAACAAAGCACTACACAACACAGCACCATGCCCAGAACTATGTCAGTGCTGCTCTGCTTTATATAGGGTTTTTGATGGCAGTTTTTTCCGGAAGTGGGCTGCATTGTCCTTCTCCCAAGCCTACAACACCTGGTATTCCCAGGCGGTCTCCCTCCAAGGACTAACCAGGCCCAGCCCTGCTTAGCTCCCGAGATCAGATGAGATTGGATGCCAGTGGGTATGGTTGTAGATAGTACTAAGCTAGGACTCAAAATAGAGGTGATCAGACATTTTGGTTTGCCTGAAACAGGCTGTTTCCAGCACAATGAATTAAAAGCCCCTCCTGTCACTCTCCATAATGGTCTGTTTGGGTGGTTGGTATATAGTCACCCTGTCACCAAATGACTGTTGTCATATTGCTTCCTGCCCTCACCTCAGAGTGGGTATGTGGAGCTCCCAGGGAATGCGTGGAGTGCCCTCCTCGAGAAGTTGAACACTAGAGGGTTATTCTGGAGGAATGCTAGCGAATGTCTCATCAGCATAAAGTTTCATCTGTCGTGTATGCTATGAATTGAATGTTCGTGGTCACTGCCCATCCAGTTCATCCTCACCCTCAATTTGGTGGTACTGGGAGGTAGGTCCTTCAGAAAATGATGAGGTCATGAAGAGTAGAGCCTTCACAAATGGGGTTAGTGTACTTTTAACAGACCCTAGAGAGCTAGCTAACCCTTCACCATGAGAAAACATAGCAAGAAGGTGCCATCTATGGAACAGGAAAGGGGCCCTCATCAGAGAACTAATACCCTGGGTAATCTTGATCTTGGATTTCCCAGCCTTCAGAGCAGTGAGAAATTTGTATTGTAATAAGCCTGTGTTTGATAAGCCAAATGGTCTAAGATGTCATATGAGGGTCTCCCAACCTTCCTTTGCATTTCCCCCTCTCCTCAACCTTAGGCACTGGTCACACTCAGCCATTCTGTCTTCTGCATCCAGCCTTTTTTACACGCTGGAAGCTCTGTTTACCTGGAATACCTTTCACCCCCCTCATCAATCAAGTTTCTGCCCAAAGCCTTCCTCACCCTTCAAGATCACCCTATCCCCTCATATGAGAGTAGTAACACATTGAATTGGATGGGTGCTGGATCCCTTTGCCAAATACAGGCTCATGTCTGTGTTTAGGTTTGGCTGCACGATGCTTCTCCCTGGCAGCCAGATAGCATCCCACCAAGTCATTCAGAGCCAGGTCTGACTGATTGTGTCATCAGTGAGCCTAAAGCAAGTGCTTGTGCAGTTGACCCTGGACATAGCCAAAGGCATTACCCCTTGGTGAGCCAGAGCACATCTGCCAACATTCCAACAAATTAAAAGCAGACCCAGAAGCCTGAAGTATTTTGACAAGTCTGGAACTGCAGTTCACTTTCTTCAACTGAGGAAAGTAGAAAGGCAAAGAAAGGATGGAGGCAAGCAATGATGACATGGCCAAAAGGGACCCTTGGCCTGTCTTCTAGCCAGCCACCTACGTATGCTGCAAACCTCCCTTTCCATATAATTTTTCTTGGGGCTCAAGGACAAAGCCAGCTTTTTGCTTGGCTCTCACCTCTAAATTTGCCATTGACAATCTCTAGTCACTGAAATGTCAGTTCATCTGCTAGCTCCTGAAAGAGTTGCATGTCTATAGAAAGAATTAGGTTGTGCTGATCCTGGCTCGGTTACACCCTCTGAGTTAAAATGAGGCAGGTGGCCACCCTTAATTAGCTGATTTGTTTTTACACCTGCTTACCTGAGGCCATAAACACTGTCATTTGTAGTTTTTCCTTAGTATTATATCATTTGGAGTGGCTGCACTTCTCCCCAGCCAAATAAGGTTGGATGAAATATGGATTTCATGTTCTGGTTTTTAAAAAATATTATTTGGAAACATTTGAAAATTCAAGTATTTTTTGAAATATTTTAAAATGAAATACTACTTTGAAAGGAAGGTAATTGATTCTCCTTTGTAAGACAAGTTTTTCCTACTTTATCACACCTACCCAAACATCTATGAAAACAATGAGGCAATTGTATTTAAGAAATAATTGTGAAGTTATAATGAAGCATACTCTGGATAGAAAAATTCTGTTCTTATGAACACATCTTCTGAGACCTCAGAGGTTCTTAGAACACAATGGACTGTGTTTTAAATCAATCTTCCCTTTAACTCTCCAGTTGCCTTTTGGCTTTTTTTTTTTTTTTTTTGGTCTTAAATAATTGGTACTTTATTAAAAGCCTGGATATAATTTTCAAAACCCTGGATGGAGCTGGCTGGAAGCAGTTAGCAGCTGTATGGAATCTCATGTAACCATGTAATGCCTTTTTTTGGAAACAACAATCTGAGCAATTGTCCTTGCCTTTTGTAAGAAAATCACATGAGTAAAAAAAAATAGATGACTAGCAATAATTCTGTTGTCACTTGGTTACTGGCAGGAGTGGGGAAACGGAGGAAGACATAAGAAAAATGCTATCTTGGAATTGTCAACCGCACCAATCTGCAAGCATTCGTGGAGTAAATAATTCCCTTTGCCATTTCTGGGTAACTATAAAAAGGCTCCGGAATGTTTCCAGGCCGGGGTATTCTGTTGCATAATACTTCTGAAGTCTGTGTTACCTTGCTTTGCTCCACAAGTTGGCTCAAAATCCATTCATTTTCCCCTTGCTGGATCTGAGTATTGGGGAAACTGACAGGAATTGCATAAATAAGAATTCAGTCTGTTATGGACAGTGATGCCCTTCTGGGATTAGATTTTTTTTTTTCCTGCGGTGCTGGGCATTAAACCCATGGCCTTCTGCATGCTAGGCAAGTGCTCTACCACTGAGCTACATCCTCAACCCTAGAATTTCTTAATGTATTTGGTAGCAAAAAGTAGTTTGCATCAGCCTTGGATCCCGAAGGTGCAGTTTTAAGCTCCATTGTTAGGCCCTCTGAGGTGAAGTTCCTTCTTCTCTCAGGGGTGTGGTGCAAGGAGCGAGCTGCATGCTGGCTCCAGGAGGGAGGCACAGGGTGGCCTGTCACATTGTAGATTCTAGACAATGAAGGCCTCAGATATGGAATAGTGAATGCAGCAGGTCTGGCCATTGGCCAAAGTATGTGTTGGAGTTGGGTGTTTCTCTATAAAATGAGCTGGTGGGTTTTTTTTTTTTTCCCCAAGGCAGCTCCAAGACTTGAGGTAGAAAAACTATAATTAAGAAAAATGGATTATTTTCTTCAAAGGGTTTTGTGATTTTAATAGCACTTTGCATTCATATTACCACCCATCAAAGGACACCAGACACTTCTGCCCATGATTCCTCAGCTTCCCTTTGAACTGAAAGATGGAAGAAACTCATTTGCCCTGTACCACAGACTAAAGAAACACTTGTCCCCTGAGCAGAAGAGGTAAGTTACTGGGGCCCTTGAGGGGCCCTGTTGTAGGGAACTTTAGAAATGACACAGCGCTTCTCCACGTGTGGACTAGGAACCATGGCCTTGAGCATTACAGTACTTAGAAGATTTGTAGAAATGCCATTTCTGCGGGCCCCTCCATAGAACCTGTGGAATTGGAATCTTGGATAAGGAAACCCCACGATGGGGAAGAAATCTGTATTTTGTTCCAGGTGATTTTTATGAACACTGAAGTTTGGGAACAACCCTTAGTCTGTGGAAACACCGTAACTGTAATGAATTCTGCCATCCGTCCATCCGTTCATTCTTTCACCATTTTCACTGATGAGGCAGGCCCTATGCAGGGTGCTGCAGATCCCCTGTGTGTTGAACAGGACAGAAATGTGTCCTTATGATGCTTGCGGTCTCCTCTTTCTCTTTGGATGTGTAGTAAGATTTGGTAGGAAGATGTCCTGAAATAATCTTTAAAAATATACCCCTTGAGCTAGGTGTGGTGGTATACCCTTGTAATCCCAGCACTTGGGAGGCTGATGCCAAAGGATCAAGAGTTTGAGGCCAACCTGGGCTATGTGGATCCTGTCTCAAAAATAAGTAAATAAATAAATAAATAAATAAATAAATAAAATAAAATTAAATTAAAATATAGAACTCTTGAATCACGTAAATACTGGGCTGATACCTGGCCCTGCAACTCTCAAATTTCTATCCTTCATCAGAGCGTCTTATCCTACCTGTGATGGGAGACAACCTGGCTCACCACCAGCCAGGGGCTTCCACATCCAGGCCTGCTGCAGCACCTCTCACCTGGCATGGTGTCTTGCCAGCACAAGGGCCAGCCCCTGAATAACACCGTGGGAGTGGCATGAAAGCAGTTTGAGCCAAGAGCCGACCTGGAAACCCCGTTGGGTCCAGGGTGGTTGCAAGGCTGAGCTAAATGCATCCAGATCTGAGGACAATGACAACCTGTTTTCCATTGGAAACAAAGCCTTTTTTTCTTGTTTTCTCCCTTTCCCTCCCTCTCCCCCTTACCTCCTCTTTCTCTCTCTCTCTCTCCCTCTCTCTCTGTCTCTCTCTCTCTCTCTCTGTCTCTCTCTCTCTGTCTCTCTGTCTCTCTCTCACTGCAGGAGAGAGGCAGCCCATTGTGTAAGAACTTTGAGGAGATGGAGCAGGGACTCTCTTTTCCCCACCAGCCCTGTGGTGCAGGCTGGCAGCCCCACCTGGCTGCTGGGCAAACCTGCCGCAACCTTGGGACAGAGGCCTTTTCTTAACCCTAGCTTGGGTTGGTGAGCATGGCGCTGCTCCAGGAGGGCCAAATACTCCATGATAATACACTAACACTTCCCTTGGTCAGTGTCCTCAGGCTGAGTGCTGTTCCACACTAGGGAACAGTCTGGACTACGGGAGACCTCGCCTTTGTGGCTGCCTGGATTTTCTTCTGTTTTGTTTGTAAAGTGTGCCCCAAAGTAGGACATAAATCAATCTCTGTTGCAAAGAGAACCATTTCTAGTGCAACCTGACCTTTTCCCATGACACGAGGTCATCATTAGGAACATTCATAATGGAGCAGTTTGTGTCCAGTGATGTTCTGAAAATTGCTGACGTCTGTCCTCCCTCTCGTTCTGCCTTCCCCTTCCTCTCTCTTTTTCTTCCTTTTGGACTAACCCTTCTCTTTTTCTCTTCTCCCTCCTTCCTCCTTTCCTTTTCCTCGTCCTCCTCCTCCTCTTCATCCTCCTCCTCCTTCCTTCCTTCCTTCCTTTTCATTCATTATCATGAAAAGTTTGCATATGTATTTTTATTATAAATACGAATGCACATTTATTATGTATTGTACATACAACTGATTTTGCTGACATTTATTATGGAAATTTTCAAACATAAAAGTAAAGAGACTAAAATGTGTAATGAGGGGCTGGAGATGACTTTCCCCTTTGAAGGCACATGTGCTCTTGATTCAAGGAGTCCAACCCCAATACCACACATACACACACACACACACACACACACACACACACACACACAAACACACAAAAGTGCACTAAACCTCCAGGTGTACTCATGACCCAGGATGAATAATGATCAGATCATGGCTAAACTTGTTTTTTATATATTCACCTTCAGCACTGGATTATTTTGAAGAAAATCTCAGATATCATATAATTTCACTTGTGAATATATACACACATACAAATATATATATATATACACACATACAAATATATATATATGTACACACAGACACACACATATGTAAAGTATTATATAATATATAATAAGTAAAATACTTTTAAATTTTAAAATGTTTTTACACATAAATTGCACACAATCAGATCCTTAAAACAAATATAACATTGAGTCACTTGGACAACTGTAAATTGAGTTACAAAATATGTTTCTCATCCATTCCTTCATGTCTCTTCTTAGTGGGTTTCCTACATTGAGAAGCAACCACTGATGATTTTTGTTGCTACTATTATTCTTGAATTCCATCTAAATGGAAGCATTTATGGTCCGATGTACTTTTTTTGCTCCTGGCTTCTTTCACTCAAGAAGTTATTTTTGAAATTCATCCATGTTGTTGCTTGTATCCAGAGTCTAGTCCTTTGATTTTTAAGTTATTGTTGTTGTTGTTAGGTGCCGTTGAGTCGGTATGCGACAAATAGCGACCCTCATAGGGTTTTCAATGGCTGACTGTTTTTCGGGATTGCCTTGGAAGTGGATTGCCAGGTCCTTCTCCCATTTTTGCAGTGCTGGGAATTGAACTCGGGACCTCAGAGACTGCAGCACAGTGCTCTACCTACCCTTGATTTTTAAGTTGTTGTTGTTGTTAGGTGCCATCGAGTCGAGTCTGACTCATAGCGACCCTATGTACAGCAGATCGAAACACTTGCCGATTCTGTGCCAGGCAAACCATCTTATTTATGTTTAAGCCCATTGTTGCAGACACTGTGTTAATCCATCTGGTGGAGGGTTTTCCTCTTTTGCGTTGACCTGCCACTCTTCCAAACATGAT
>VMDO01020168.1:0-38087 GCA_007922755.1 Pedetes capensis | reverse complement strand
GTGCTGACCCAGTCGTAAGGATTTTTGTTTTGTTGATGTTTAGTCGTAACCCATATTGAAGGCTATGATCTTTGATCTTCATCAGTAAATGTTTTAAATCCTCTTCTTTTTCAGCAAGCAAAGTGGTGTCATCTGCATAACGCAGGTTGTTAATGAGTCTTCGTCCAATCTTGATGCCACGTTCTTCCTCATAAAGTCCAGCTTCTCGGATTATTTGCTCAGCGTATAAATTGAAGAGATAGGGTGAAAGTATACAGCCCTGACGCACACCTTTCTCAACTTTAAACCACTGAGTGTTTCCTTGTTCTATTCAAACAACTGCCTCCTGGTTCATGTACAGATTTCTCATGAGCACAATTAGGTGTTCTGGTATTCCCATTCTCCGAAGTGTTATCCATAATTTGTTGTGATCCACACAATCAAATGCTTTTGCATAGTCAATAAAACATAGATAAACATCTTTTTGATATTCTCTGCTTTCAGCTAATATCCACCTGACATCAGAAATGATGTCCCTAGTTCGCGGGAAGCCTAAAATCACAGAGCCTGCAGCTGTAGCCCTGTGGCATCCATTCCCATCAGATCTCGGAAGCTAAGCAGGGTCGGGCTTGGTTAGTACCTGGATGGGAGACCGCCTGGGAACACCAGAAGCTGTAGGCTTGGGAGAAGGACCTGGAAACCCCCTCCCAAAAATCAATCTGCCATTGAAAACCCTATACACAGCAGAGAAGCACTGACAATAGTGTTTCCCATGTTGTACAGAGGGTCGTTATGAGTCAGATATCAACTCCACGGCACCTAACAACAACAACAACAAAATCATAGAAGAAACAAAAACAAAGACTTTGGAGTAATCTGAAGCAAATGTTAAATATAGCTCACTTATCAGCCAATTAACACAAACACAACAAAGGCCTATTTATCTAGGTTCCTTTTACCTGATAAACATCTGAGTTTCAACAATGCTTATAAGACATCCCAAAAGACAAGAAAATAACAGTCTGAAGAAACAAAGCAATGATTAGAGCAGACATAGTTGTTGGAATCATGGCACAGGGAATTTTAATGAACTAAAATTAGAATGCTAAAGGCTGTAATGGAAAAAGTAAGAAACATGTAAGAATAGATGGATACTGTAGGCAATGAATTGGAATGTTGTTGTTAGGTGCCATCCAATGGGGTCCTATTCATAGCAACCCTATGTACAGCAGAATGAAACACTCTCTGACATGGTGCCGTGTCTGAAACTATTGTCAGTGCTTCTCTGATATTCATAGAGTTTTCAATGGTGGACTGGTTCGGGAGTGGATTGCCAGGTCCTTTTCCCTACCCTGTAACACCTGGTATTCCCAGGCGGTCTCTAAAACAAGGACTAACCAAGCTGACCCTTTTTAGCTTCTGAGATCTGGTAGGATTGGATACAAGGGTGCTATGGCTGTAGATGTGAATTGGAATAGGTGAGAAAAAATCAAAATAAAATACAATACTAGAAATCAAAAACGTAACAGAAATGAAGAATGCTTTTGATGGGCTACTTAGTAAATTTGACACAACTGAGGAAAAAAATCAGTGAGCTGAAAAATCAGGTGAATGGAGTGTGCATACATCAAAAACAAATCATTAAAATATATAAAGTGGGACTGAAGAGAGAAGTAGCCAGACCTGCTATTATAGTTGAAGACTTCAGTATTCTTTTATCAGTAAATGATAAAGTAGCCAGCAGAAGATCAGTAAGGCACCATCAATCAGCTTCATGTACCTGACATTTATGCAATATTTCATTCAATAACAGCAAAATATACATTCTTCTCAAGCATAGAACACTTATCCATGTAGGTCATAAGATACATCATAAGATACATCTTAACAAATGTAAAAGAACAGAAATCAGACAAATTATTTTCTCTGAGTATAATGAATTAAACTAGAAATCTATTACAGGAACTATACCTGGAAAAACCCTAAATATTTGGAAATTAAGCAACAAATTTCTAAATAACTCATAGGTCACATAGTTCTCAAGAAAGTAAAGAATCCCAATGGAGAAATAAAGAAGACAAGTTGAATTTAATAAAGTAAAAGAAAAGACTTAAATAAGCAGTTTACAAGAAAAGATTTCTAAATAGCTTATTAAGATGTGAAAAATTGCTTAATATAATTAACCATCAGGGAGATACAAATAAAAACTGTAAAATTTAAGAAGTGACAGTTTTATAGATAGACAGGAGGCAGGCAACTACAATGTTGCTGAGAATATACACTGGTACAATATCTTTTGAAAACTGGCAGTATCTGAACATGTAGATATACTATAAGCCAAAACACTTAGGAATGTTCCAAGTAATAATGCATCATTCATTAATTCAGAGCATTATTTATAATACACAAATCAGTACATAATCTCAATACTCCTGGAGAGTGGAAAGCATATGGATTATAAAGTGAAGTTTCTGAAGAAGACATGTCGATATTGAACAGCTTGCATATTGTTTGGCTGACTAGAATATTATGACTTATGGAGAGATAGGATGTTGCAGATCAAGATCCAAAATTATATTGAGCTGTCTATAATAGCCACTTATCATTAACCCCTGTATTTGGTTTAACATCCTTATGACTGCTAACTGAAACTCTTGGAATGTATGGTTAAACTT
Source organism: Pedetes capensis (assembly GCA_007922755.1). Lineage (NCBI taxonomy): Eukaryota > Metazoa > Chordata > Mammalia > Rodentia > Pedetidae > Pedetes > Pedetes capensis. The sequence continues at coordinate 35,433 of VMDO01020168.1, read as the reverse complement.
AGCAGGCCTCTAACTTCCACCAACCCTACATCTACAAAAGCTATGAATAAGGTAATATCTGAATCCAGGCACAGTGGCTCATTCCTATAATCCCAGTGACTCAGGAGCATGAGGCAGGAGGATTGCAGGTTCCAGGTCAGAGATAGGATGGATAACTTAAGAGGACCCTGACTCAAGATTAAATAAATAAATAAATAAATAAATAAATAAATAAATAAAATAATGGACTGGAGGTGCAGCTCAGTGGTAGAACATTTGCAAAGTATATGCCAGGCCCTGCGTTCACCCCGCAAGTACTGAAAAAAGAAAAAAAAAAAAATCTGAAACCTACAGAAGACATTTCCCAGCCTCCCCTAAATGTATTTAATAAATGTATTGATTTATGACTCTTTTTTCTGTAACTGTAAAAGTTAATGTAGACTTTCCCATTGTTGTTGTTGTTAGGTGCCGTCGAATCGGTATCCAATACGTCGAATCGGTATTCATAGTGACCCTCATAGGGTTTTCAATGGCTGACTGTTTTGGGATTGCCTTGGGAGTGGATTACCAGGTCCTTCTCCCATTTTTGCAGTGCTGGGAATTGAACTTGGGACCTCAGAGACTGCAGTGCAGCGCTCTACCAACTGAACTAAATCCCAGCCCTAGCCATTCCCATAGGGAGGCACATTTTGGCAACCTGAATCTCTGTTCCTGGGCCTTGGTCACTCATTTGACTCAGAATAAACTGTCTCTCATTTCTTGTGAAATAAGAGATGTGTTTTGCCCTGACAGAATTGTGGCATAACATTATAATGGGCACAACTTGTTGTTGTTAGGTGCCGTCAAGTCGGTATCCGACTCATAGCAACCCTCATAGGGTTTTCAATGGCTGATAGCTTTGAGATTGCCTTGGGAGTGGATTGCCAGGCCCTTCTCCCATTTTTGTGGTGCTGGGAATTGAATTCGGGACCTCAGAGACTGCAGCGCAGCGCTCTACCCACTGAGCTAAATCCCAGCCCCAATGGGCACAACTAGTGTTACAAAATGAACGAACATGCTACATCCAGTAATATGAATGAATCTCACAGGCAGAAACCTGAAAACAAAGGCACGATCCCCAAATAATCCACGCTGTCTTGTCTGATTCCTTTTATACAAAAACCAAGAAGAAGCAAACTTAATTCTTGCTGTTAGAAGGCAGAAGAGTGGTTATCTTTGGGGAGGGAGGATGGAGCGTGATAAGGGCAAGTACCTAATGGGCAGTTCTGAGATGCTGCAGACATTTTATTTCTTGACTTCTTTGGTGGTTACATGGACATGCTCTTTTTGTGACAATTCAAGAACTGTGGTTTTGTGTACTTTTCCATAAACATGATGAATTTCAATAAAAATGTTATCTATAAAATTGAAGATAAAACACTGAGTTGTATAGTGTAAGAAATAGTCATTAGTCCAGTGATTACGGCTTCGTACCACCCAAGTGCATCTGAGATATTAATATGGTCTTAAAATATTTAAAGAGCTGTTTTAGTAGACTCTTACTTTTTAGTAAGAAAAAAAAGTCGTTCATTTTGAAAATTGGACTTACATTCCAAAGAGTTATGCAATTTCCTGTCTGATAGGCATAAGTTCCTTGTTTCAAAAATAAATGACCTCTCCAGTATTACAAAAACATCCCTCTGTTAAGTCCTTTTTAGGTTTTTAGTTGCTTTTCAGGGTTATTGATGTTTCTTTCAAATTCAGGGGAAGGAGCTGCAATTCCTGTCCTTATGTTCCAGGTTTGATTTTGAGCTCAGGGTCAAAGCCCTCTCCCTTGCTAGGTTCACTTTTTTGTTTATGTTTATGCTTATAGGTGCACATCCTTCAGCCTAAGGCACTCATAAGGCTTGACTATTTTCATCCCTCAGATAAAGTTCCTTTTCTGTTCACAAAGCAAATAAGAAAGTCCCATATTTTAAATCAATTAGCAATGCGATAGATATATCTGATCTTTGATGGTTAGGCTGTTAAGGAGACAAGTTTACAAAGTGACAGACGTGTGGCAGACTAATTTACTAATTTATTTTAATTAAAATATTTTCTTTAGGTAGTCATACAACAAGCTACATTTTCTGTGTTGATATGTAAATACATGAATTACAGTTCAAATTGTGAACTCTAATAAGAATATTTTCCATTATCTTTAAAAGTTATCCAGAATTTTTGAAATTACTTTGTCCTATTTTAGTTAACAAATAATTGCCAAGTCCCTCTTTAAAACACAAAAAGGAAATAACAGTTATATGTGTTGAATGCACTGAGTTATCAAAGTATTTTATTCTTCTGGGGGAAAAATTACACAATAAATAATCATCTGAAAAGGACCAGTCTGGGAGCTTATATTTTGGGATGAAAATAAGAAGTGGAACTGATTTACAATTTGGGCATTTAGAAGTTTCACTATGAGACATTTTTCATATTAATATGTGTTGTTGTTAGGTGCCATGGAGCCGGTATCTGACTCATAGCAACCCTCATAGGGTTTTCAATGGCTATTTTGGGAATGCCTTGGGAGTGGATTGCCAGGCCCTTCTCCCATTATTGCGGTGCTGGGAATTGAACTTGGGACCTCAGAGACTGTAATGCAGTGCTCTACCAACTGAGCTAAATCCCAGCCCAATATAATGTTTAGGCATCAGAATATATACAACTATTTTTAGCAAAAGATGAATTACGGAAGTCCATTGGGCTACATAATGTACTGGAAAAGTGTTAATTGTATGGAAAGTAATGGTCTAAGAGTGTTCTTGGGTTGCAGCCAGGTTTCCTCCATGGGATCAGTCCTGAGCATTACATAGTGTTCATACTGATGAGCCAAGCCCTCCATCCTCATATACTGGTTTGTATTGGTTCCCTCCCTCTTTTCTCTGCAATGGTAAAGCCATTTGTCAAGTGTCTATTTCCTCCTCCTCCTTTCAAATTAAAAATAAATCTGGATGATTCCTTTAAGATGGAGAAAGAGTCAGAGCTAAGAAAAAGAAAACAGAATGAACCTGGAATCTAGAAACCTCTATTCCTGGCATTACCACTCAGCATTTTGGGGGCACATTAGTCTTTCTGAGTCTTAGTTTCCTCATTTGTGAAATGTGGATAACAACTCTTGTTCCATTTACCTCACTGCTTGTTGGGAACAAGTGAGGTAAATTTGAAACCTCTGTGCACAGCTACTAGATAAAGGTAAGATGTTACAACTTTATGGGGACTAGACTCCTAGATAATACAAACATCCTTGACTCAGTCATTTGACTTTCATTGAATTTATTTTTTGTTGGAGCCAGAAACAAATGTCTAAGATCTAACTAATTTTGTAATCTGTAGGGAACAGGAAAAGCTTTAAGAACTAAGGAAAACATCTTGATTGTTTGGAGGAAAGTGATTTGCAAAGGCAACCAGATTCTTTGGTTGCAAAGGCAACCAGGTATTTATTAGAATTAAAGAGACAAGAAAAGGGGTGCGGGAAGGCAGAGGAGACATTTCTTACTGTATTATTGGCAATCTCTGTGTTTAAATGTATTAGACTAGAGTAGAGGATTGGCTATCCCTTGAAAATGTGTGAGGGGAGGGGGACACTCAAGGCCATTTGCTGTAAGACTTTGGCCGTGGTCCAGTTCTAAGTAACTTCCAGCTCTTTTTGCCCATGACCTTAAAATTTGGCTCCCATTCCTAGTGGGCACCATTCTTCCAGGCTTTCTGCTTTCCAGCTTGTAGCAGTGCTCCCCACCCTACTTTGCTGGCTTCTAACTCTCAAAGCTTTGAGGTTTCCAAATGGTAAACACAGCCTGAGCCCTCTCCAAGTGGCTGATTTGAGTGTCTCAAACCATTTGTTCCATTTATTAGACTTGGAGACATCAGGACAGAGAAAAGTTATGGAAAGGCTCCTGGAGTGTTTAAAGTGGACTGACTCATGTGCCCTAGGTCACATTGACCTTTTAGAGTCCTCAGAACTTTCTCAATGTACCTCCAGATATCCTTAACCAACATTATCTGAGAAGCAGCAATCTATAGTTCCCACTTAATTAGTCTTGCCTACAACCACAGATTGGAAATACAGCCTGAATTATAGCAGAAGCACCCCAAATAACTTGTGGTTTTGTGTGGCAAGCAGTTGTTTGATGTTGTTGCTCTACTTAAAGATTCCCAAACAAGTCAAGAGAATTTATATTGCAAAATGGAACACATTGACTGTTTTTCTCAATTATTTACATGCCATGTGTGTATAATTATATTTCACATACTTCTAAATTATATTTCCAGTGCTAATATCAGGTGACAAAGACAAGTGGCACAAATTGTATGCTGAGTATTGGCAGTGAAAGAAAGGAAGAAGCAGCACAGAATGATTGCCCAGAATATCACTAGCAACATATTGGGCACAATTTCCCCTTTCCTCCTCAGGAGGGTGCGATAATACACTTAGCTAATAGAGAAATAATTTAGTAATACTAGAGCCAGGGACTGCTGAAAATACTTTCAATCCCTAACATTGGTCTTAGCTGTAGCATTTCTATATTAACATCAACTTCCATTAATTCACCAATAGGAAAACACAGAAATGGTCAGGTTATTTTTATTAATAGGCATATAGTCTTACTTAGTTACTGAATATTTTCTAGTTATCCATATTTTAATTTTGTAATCCCTCAAACTGTTTTACATATTTTTCTTCTTCCAATTTCATTTTTGGTTACTGCATAGCATATTCTTTTTGTGTATACTTATGCCACTACAAATAGTAAGAATTTCCAAAATGCATTTTTTTCCTAAATAATATTTTGGCAACTATTACATCACCTTTGCTTACACATTCATCAACTTACATATATTACAGAACCATATTTCCCATGTATTCCCATGTAATTGCATCATATATTTTGAGATTTTCCTCTCCTCTTTTTCCCCTCTACTTTATTTCCCCTCCCTCTCCCCTCTTCCCCAAACTCTCTGCTCCCACATACTGATCTGCTCCCTCCTTCTTTCAACTTTGCTTATATTTTCCCTTCTTGGATATTTATGATTGTTCATTTTTATGTATTTATATATGTGTAGTCTTTCTTTATTGCTTAAATTAGAACATATGATATTTCTCTTTCGGGGAGTGTGTTAGATTGATTAAGATGTTCTCCAAAGTTCCACCCATTTTTTTGCAAATGACATTATTTCATTCTTCTTTATTGGTGAACTGCATACATATAGCACATTTTTTCAATCCACTTCTCTGCTGATGGACATCTTGGTTGATTCCACACCCTTGCAATTGTGAAGAGTGCCACATTAAATATGGAAGTGAAGGTGTCCCTGTGGTATGATGACTTACCTTCCTTTGAGCATATTCCCAGGAATGATATTACTGAGTGAAATAGCAGTTCTATTATTAGTTTTATGAGGTACCTCTATGTTGATTTCCAAAGTGGCTGAACTAATTTACAGTCCCACCAGCATTGTAAGAGTTCCTTCCTTACCTTCCTTTGAGCATATCCCCAGGAATGATATTACTGAGTGAAATAGCAGTTCTATTATTAGTTTTATGAGGTACCTCTATGTTGATTTCCAAAGTGGCTGAACTAATTTACAGTCCCACCAGCATTGTAAGAGTTCCTTTTCCTCAGCATCCTCACCAGTATTTATTATTATTTTGTTAATTTTGGCCATTGTTACCATAGAATGAGATGGAATTTCAGTGTTGTTTTGATTTGAATTTTCCTAATGGCTAGAGATATTGAACATTTTTTCATGTGTTTCTTGGCCATCTGTACTTCTTCATTTGAGAACTGTCTGTTCAGTTCCATTGCCCATTTATTTATTGGGTTTTTTGTTCTTTGTGTTTGATTCCTTAAGTTCTTTGCATATTCTGGAAATTAATCTTGTAAGGGGAGTAGGATGCAAAGATTTTCTCCCATTCTGTGGGCTTTCCCTTTACTCTGTTGATTATTTCCTTTGCTGTATGAAGATTTTTAGCTTCATGTAATTCCATTTGTTGATTTGTGGGGCAATTTCCTGGGAAATTAGAGTCTTGTTGAGAAAAATACTTGCCTATGCCTCTGTGGCAGAAAAAAATCCTGAAATAACAATCAGCCATTGAAAACAGTATTCGAGTGGCTATGAGTCAACACAACTTGATGGCACCTAAGTACAATGCCTAGGTGTTGGAATGTATTCCTTATCTTTTCTTCTAGAAGTTTTAAGGTTTCCAGTTTTATATTGAGATCTCTGATGCCTTTCAAGTTGACTCTCATATAGATTGGTAGATATGGGTCTGTTTTCAGTCTTCTGCACATGGATATTCAGTTTTCCCAGCATTCTTTTTTGAAGAACCTATCTTTTCAGCATCAAACATCCTTAGACTCTTTGTCAAAAATCAGGCACCTATAGTTGTGTGGGTGTTTCTCTGGTCTTTAATTCTGTTTCATTGACCCTCAAGCCTATTTTTGTGCCAGTACCAAGCTGTTTTTGCCACTACCACCCTATAGTATAATTTGAAGTCAGATATTGTGGTCCCTTCTGCACTATTTTTTGCTGCTAAGGTTTGTTTTGGCTATATGTGGTCTTTTGAGCTTCTACATGAATTTTAGGATTTTTTTTCTATTTCTGCAAAGTCTGTCTTTGGAATTTTGATGGGGTTTGCAATAAATCTGTAAATAATTTTTGGTAGTATAACCATTTTCATAATATCAATCCTCTGGCTCCATGAGCAAGAGAGGTTCTTCCATCCTGCATTATTTTCTGCTATTTCTTTCTTTAATGTTTTGAAGTTTTCCTTTTAGAGGTCTTTAGGGTCTTTAGTTAGGTTGACTCCTAAATATTTGATATTTTGTTGTGCTATTGTGAATGGGATCATTGTCTTGACTTCCTTCTCTTCTTGTTCACTCTTGGTGTCAAGGAAAAAATACTAATTTTTTAGTATTACTTTTGTATTCTGCCACTTTGCTAAAAGAGCTAATTAGCTCTAACAGTTTTCTAGTGGAACTTTTAGGGTGTTTTAGGTAAAGAATCATGTTATTTGTGAAAAAGGATAATTTGAACTCTTCTTTCCCTCTCTGTATTTCTTTAATTTCTTTCTCTTGTCTGATTTCTCTGGCTAGGACTTCAGTGGCAATATTGAATAAGAAAGGACAGAGTAGACATCCTTGTCTTGTTCTGATCTTAGAGGGAATGGTTTCAACTTTCCCCCATTCAATGTGATGTTGGCTGTAGGTCTGCCATAAGTAGCCTTGATGATGTTTAGATAAATTCCTACTATGGCCAATTTCCTCAGGACTTTTATTATGAGAGGATGTTGCACTTTGTTGAAGGCCTTCTCAGCATCAATGTATCAATCAATCAATGATATGATTATGTGATTTCTCTCTACAAGTCTCTTGATATGTTGAATTACATTAATTGATTTTCATGTGTTGAACCAGGCTTGCATTTATGGAATGTAGCCCACCTGATCATGGTGTATGATCTTTTTTATATGTTGCTGAATTCAGTTTGCCAGAATTTATGGAGGATTTTTGCATTAATGTTCTTCAAGAAAATTGGTCTATAGTTTTCTTTCTTTGAAGGATCATGATCCGGTTTTGGTATCAGGGTATTACTGGCTTTGTCAAATGAGTTTGGAAATGTCCAGTCCTCTTCTACTTTATGAAATAATTTGAGGAGAATAGGTATTAATTCTTCTTTGAATATTTGGTAGATTCCAGTTGTGAGCCCATCAAGACTTAGACATTTCTTTCTTGGGAGATTTTTGGTTACTATCTCTAATTTGGTGAATGTAATTGGTCTATTTAATTTGCTTGTGTTCTCTGGGTTTAATTTTGGTAATTCACATGCATTAAGGAACTTATCTATTTCTTCTGTATTTTGGGTTTTTTTATGGGGCTATTGTGCAATTTCTCAAAGTATTCTTTCACGATCTTCTGAATTTCATTGGTATCCATGGTTATGACCACTTACTTATCTGATTTTTAAAATTTAGACCTTTTCTCTTTCTTTTAGTGAGTCTGGATAATGGGAGTGTCAATTCATTGATCTTTTCATAGAACAAACAGATTCAATAATTCTTTGTTGTGTCTTTTTAGCTTCTAATTGGTTAATTTCAGCCTAGATCTTGATAATTATTTTCTATTCACTGCTGTTGAGATTGGCTTGTTTTTTGGCCTTCTAGTGCCTTATGGCATGTCATTAAGCCATTTAATTGTGACTTTCCTACCTCATTGATGAAGACATTCATAGCTATGAACTTCCCTCTTAGACCTGCCTTTGTTGTACCCCATAAATTTTGGGGGGATATGTGTTCATCCTCATTTGATTGCAGAAAACTTTAAATTTTCTCTCTGAAACCTTTGATGAGCCATTGATCATTCAGAAGTCTGTTACTTAGTATCCATGTATTTGTAATAATTCTGAGATTTTTCTTGCTTTTGAGTCATAGTTTTTATTCCATTGTGATTTGGTAAGGTACAAGGGATGATTCTAGTTTCTTTGTATTTTTTGAAGCCATTTTTATGGACTAAAATATGGTCTATTTTAGAAAGAGTTCCATGTGGTGCTCAGAAGAAGATGCAGTCTGTATCTGCTAGGCGGAATTTTCTGTAGATATTTGTAAGGTCCAGTTTGTCTATGGTACTGTTTAAGTGCATAATTTCTCTGTTGATTTTTTGCTTTTATGACTTGTCTTTTGATGAAAGTGAGGTATTGAAATCTCCCATAATTATTGTGTATGACCTGATGTGTTTCTTTATTTTCAATAAAATTTGTTATATGAAGCTAGGCACAGCTTTGTTTGGTGAATAAATGTTAAGTATAATTATAGGTTCTTGGTTGACTGTTCCTTTTACTAATAGGCAGTGACCTTCATTGTCTCTTCCAATTAGTTTGAGATTGAAGTTTAGGTTGTCAGAAATTAGTGTCACTACCCTTGAATTTTTTGTTTGTTTGTTTGTTTCCCATATGCTTGGTATATTTTTTTTCAGTTTTTAATTTTCAGACTTTTGTGGTATTCATGGATTAGGTAAGTCTTTTGAATCCCACATATCAAAGATTTTGTTTTTTAATCCAGTTGACCAGTCAGTGCCTCTTGAATGGTGAGTTGAGACTGTTTATATTTAGGGTAATTATTGGGAGGAGTTTATTATTCTGCATCAATTTGGTGTTTGTATCTATTTTTGTGCCTACAGCTGTAGCCCTGTGGCATCCATTCCCATCAGATCTCGGAAGCTAAGCAGGGTCAGGCCTGGTTAGTACCCGGATGGGAGACTGCCTGGGATCACCAGAAGCTGTAGGCTTGGGAGAAGGACCTGGCAACCCCCCCCAAAAAAATCAATCTGCCATTGAAAACCCTATGAACAGCAGAGAAGCACTGACAATAGTGTTTCCCCTGTTGGACAGAGGGTCGCTATGAGTCGGATACTGACTCGATGGCACCTGACAACAACAACAATCCATTTTTGTATCTATTTTTGATTCATATTTAGCCTGTTGCATTCTTAGTTTCTCTTCATCTAATGTTCATTCTCTTCATCTAATATTCTCTTCATCTAATATTCATTCCTTTGATCTTGCATTAGGGGTTGTCTTACATCTCCCATATATGGTATTTCATTGAGAATCCTCTGCAATACTGTCTTGGTGGTCATGGTCACAAATTATTTATGCATGTCAATATCACGGAATGTCTTGAACTCTCCATCTATTTTAAAAAATAGCTTCGCTGGGTAATGTAATCTTGGTTTTGAGTTATTCTTTTTTAGGACTTAAGTGATGTCTAACTATGCTTTCCTTGCCTTTAAAGTTGCTGTTGAGAAGTCAGCTGTTATTCTGATGCGATTGCCTTTATAAATGAGCTGGCATTATTTTCTCTTGTAGCTGTTAGAATAGCTCCTTTGCTCTCTAAATATAGGATTTCCAATTATAATGTGTCAGGAGACTACCTGTTCTGGTCCACTCTATTTGGAGTTCTGGATGCTTCAGTTGTATAGGTATCTATTTCTTCCCTTAGTTTTGGGAAGTTGTCAGCTGTTATCTCATTGAATAGATTTTCTACCCTTCCAGTGTTATTTTCAGATCCTTCATGAACCCCCTGAATTTGTAGATTACATCCCTTAATTTTTTCGAAGATCTCTTAAAAGATTTAATCATATTGCCTCATGTTTCTTTCTTTCCTGGCATCTGAATAGATAAGATCCTCAACTTTTTCTTCAGTATTAGAGATCCTGTTTTTGGTTTTGTCCAGTCTAGATACTGAAGACTCTACTATAATATTAAGTTCATTGACTTTATTCTGTAATCCCAGCATTTCTGTTTGATTCTGCTTCAAGATCTCATTTTCTTTGCTGAATTTTTCTTCCAAGTTAGATAGTGTTTTGTCCAGTGCTTCAGTTGCTCTCATTGTGGTATCCTTGAGGTCTTTCAACATACTTATAAGCCGACTTCTAAATTATTTTTCTGGCATCACTAAGAATTCAGTTACTTTGAAATTATCTACTGAAGGGCACTTTTCCATTGGGGCTTCCCATCCAGGCTAATCTTTCATATTTTGTGTGTTTTTCTGTTGAGGCTTGCCCATTGCTTAGTCTGAGTACAAGATCCATCCAATGTAAGGGTGTTAGAAGTCTAATTTTGGTTTGCACAAATAAACAGTTGAATACACCTTAAAAAAAACAAAACCCAAGAGCTGCTCAAGCCTCTAAGAAATAGAGAGAAAAAATGATCTTGAATCCTAGAGGCAGCCAACCCACCCAGAAAAAGGAAAAAGAAAAAAGCCTCAAACTGCTCAACTCACCCTGCTTAATTTAGACTATGTGAATGCCATCCAGTTCCTTAAGGTTTTAGCCTTTTTCCAGATGATGTCAAACACCTGTCCCACCCCTTCCAGTCCCTCTGATTCACAAACTGTCTGGATCCCCTCTGCCAAGTCTCCAAATATATTATCATCAGTGGCCACTGCTTCCTCAGCCTGTGCAGTTGCATGTACTTCCCTGTTGGGGTGGGCTTGGTTGGATTGCCAGACTTGCTTCTCACCACACCCTCTGCCAAAAGTACACTGGTGGGATGCTGTTCCTATCCGTTGTTGCTGGTTGGTCCTAAGCTCCTGAAAAATTATGGTGAAGTGCTTTCCAATATATGTCAGACTCCACACCTCAACTCCTTTGCATGGAAAAAGGTCCTCCCCCCATGATCTCATGTCAGGGGGATGATGGCAGGCCATTGTTGCTGCTCCCACAGGAGAGTCTTAGCCTCAGGCTCCAGGGATGAACTTGCAACACAGCCTCTGCAGCCAGTGCCAACCTGGCCTTTTCTTTCCTTCCCCAGTGTTTCCAGCCACCAAATGCACCACAGCCTTTTCAGATTTTCTCTGCCTTGCAGTTCCATCAGTGTCAGAGGCCAGGAAGACAACAGTCTCTCCCCAGTTAAAACTGCAGTCCCCAGGTCTCAGACCCCATAGTGGAGCTGTGTGGCTCAGCCTCCTCCCAGGAGAATCTTGCCTATAGTTGTCTATTTAAGTTTAATGGCTTCACCTCCAGGATGTAAGCTCCATAAGGACAGATACCATGATTGCTCTGAATATCACTGAATTTCCCTTGTCTAATACAGTATCTTGCACTTCATCATAGCTTAAAAATACTCTTATGTGAATGACAGATGAATAAAGCAGCATCTCTCTAGCACAAAATTTCTAGTGGACCAAAAACCTGTAATCCGATGAAACTTGGAATGAATTTAGGCAATTTCTGTCCACTAGTTGATCAGATGAAAAGGCCAAAAAGACAAAAATTAGTCTTGCTTCAGTTGACAATGTTTCTTGACAAATTAATTCTCCCAATATTTTCAAGGTAATTATAGAATCAGAGACTATGTAGAGGAGGTCTGTGTTTTGTAATTCTGACACTTTTTGATAGACAACCAGTTTTAAGTTAAATATCTTTAGTATCTAGCCCTAAAATATAGGTGGTCTTCTTAGTGCTTAGTGCTTAGTGCTGACTCACTCTTTCTAATCTACAGTGTGCCAAAGCATATATCTAGAAATGTTCTCATTGCTCTTAGAGATTGGTAGTAAATGGCTATAAATATAGAGGACAGAATATTCCTCTATCCTTCTTAGCATTTCCGCTAGAGTTTCCAACAACCATTTCTGCTAGAGAGATAACCAAAACCATGTTTCTTTTAGATCCCACTATGCATTTTAAGATTTGACTTCTTTCCAATTACTCAGCTACATTGAAGCAGGCATCAATTGAGAATACTTACTTGCCAAATATTAGGATATTAGGAAGGAAAATAAACAACAACAACAAAAAAAATGGAGCAAAAGTCCAGGCTATTAAAGACAGAAAATCCTTACATCTTTTGAGCCATCTTATTAGGTACTAAAGACTATTTTCAAGGCACTTTCCCTTCCTTTAGTGAAAACAGACTAAAACCAAACTCCTTCAATCTCTTAATTAAGAAGCTACTGTTTGTTGTATACAGACATAGTATTCGTACACATCTCTTCTATAAAAACATGATGCAAGAGAACTAAAGACCCCAAGGATTATCATGCAATCTTCCAAATCTAGGTAAAATTAAAACTTCAACCTTTAATTTTTTCCACACAAATTAGATAATGTAATATCAATTTGTTTATTCCAAGTGTTGTTGTTATTTGTTTTGAATATATGTTTTAGAAACTATCGATTAAGTGTAATATGAACATTCAGTTAATGTTAACCAACAAATAATTGTAGTCACCACAGTCTTTATTATTCCACAGTTTTAAAATGTAGGGCTTACAACTTGATTCAAAATGTTCAGTAATCTTTTATTTCTCTCTTGTGCTATCAAAAAGAACATGTGGCGGAACTTTAAGGACTGATGCCAAACATATGGGATCCACAATCAGCCATCTTAAGCTTTGGAATGCTAATTGCAGAAAAAAGCCAAATGAAAATGCTTAATAGCACACATATGGGCCAGTTGAGGATTTCCTAATAGAGTGGTTGCGTTTAGGCTTTTGTCATGTAGAGCAGACAAATTTTAATGTTGCAAGAAATACCATGATTAAACAGTCTTTTTAAAGTTTTATGTACTTTTTAAATGTGAAAGTAAGTATAATTTTCACAACCTTATTAAACCTGTAAAATGCTTTTTCAAAAAATTTGTGTCCTCTAGAAGGGCCTGTAATTACTTTATTCATTTTTAGCCTGAAAATAACTGAATTAGGGATGCAATAATTTCCCTTGAATTAAATACATAGTAATTTCATGAAAACAATTGCAAAAACAGTACCCATCTAATATCTAGAAAATGCCGGATTGACTTTAAGCAGTAATAATGGAACCAAAACTTTTCACCTCAAAGAATGCCAGAGAACACCTACTTTAAATGCTTCATTTGATACCTGAGTAAATTGTAATTTAGAGAAATTATATAATTTCCCCAATGCACACAGCATGGTGGTGGCTGAGCCCAACTAAACCTGAGATTTCATTAGTATATTTCAATGTTCTTTTTGTTAATTTATACTGTCATACAAAATATATTTGTCTACAGCCATACCACCCTGGCATCAGATCTCATCTGATCAGAAGCTAAGTAGGGCCAGGCCTGGTTAGTTCTTGGACATGAGGCTCTCTGGGAATATTGGATGTGGCAGGCTTGAGAGAAGGACCTGGCAACCCACTTCCACAACAATCAGCCATTTAAATCCTATGAATAGCAGAGAAGCACTGACAATAGTATTGCACATAAAACTCAACTCAAGGGCACCTAACAAAAACAACAAAATATATTATAACAATAATCGAATGTTCTATGCTATGGTTTGAAAGTGTCTACCAGATATTCATGTGTCGGAAACTTATTCCTAAATTCATAGGTTACCAGTATTTGAAGATGGGAACTTTGGGAAGTGATTAGAATTAGATGAATTCATGAGAATAGGGTCCCCATTATGGCATTAGTGGATTTTTAAGAAAAAGAAAAGAGAGTTAAGCCATCACACTTGTTCTGTCTTACCATGTGATTCCCTTCACCATATTACGATGCAGCAATAAGGCCCACATCAGATGTTTAGGCCACACTCTAAGACATGACATCCTCCAGAAACATAAAACTATGAGATGATAAATTTCTATTTTTTTTTAGAAAATTTCCAGATTTTGATACTTAGTTATGTAGCTCATTAGAACTTTGTTGAAATGATTATTCTCTCAGCAACAACATGAATGTAATGTTGGCTTTGTTCAAGGGTCTTTGAAGTCCTCTTTCTAGTGTCTTCTATCCATAGACCCCCATATCACACAGTCTCAACATATAAAAATGACCTCATAAGCCAGCGCTAAACTCAGGCTTTCCTTTCCACTAACTTTCTCAAAGTGTTGTTTCTAATGGGATCATAAAACTACAGGCTAAGTGGCCTACGACTGTCCAGAGACTATGACAAAATTTAAAAAGTAGAATTTGTTACTCTGTATATTATCTCATTTACATAGTAAATTAAAACATTAGTGACAAAAAATGAATTTACAAATTTCTATTTGATACATATTTCTAAAATACCTATCAACCTGAAGCATGGCCATTTTTTAAATTTCTTATTTTTTTCTGAAGAATAATTACTGATTTCATAAACCCCTTGTAACAGTTATCTATCGTTATGTAACAAACCACACAGAAACTTTGTTTTAAAACAATGACCATGCACTTGCTCATGATAATAGAAATTGTCAGAGTGTAATGGGTGTAGAATTTCCATGCTCCATGTAATGTGCTTATTGAGAGTTGAGAAGCAGTTGTGAAGGAGGAGATGAATTGGAACTGAAATTTTTTAAATGGCTTCTTTCGTGTGTCTGGCACCATAGTAGAGAGGATAGAAAGATGTGACCTGGATGAGGTGGCTGGGGTTTTCTATTTGGTGATAAACTTAGCCTTGGCTCACTGATATGTCTGACAGGGACCTTGGTTTTTCTTTAGGTGGCCCCCCCTTTGCATGTGAGTAACTGGGACTTCTTTTCACAATAGCTGAACTCCTAGGTGAGCAAATCAGGTGCTGCTATGTCTACTAGGCCTGACACTAACCAAAGGTTATTTTCTCTGCATTATGCTAGTATTAATCAAAGCAAGTCATAAGCCTGCCAAGATTAAAAAATGGGGTATGGGCTTTGTATCTTAAAGAAAGAAGTGTTATACATTTTTAAATGAGAGTAATTGTTGGTGGCTATATTGTAGACAATGATTTTTGTAAATTAATGTTTTATATTTCTATAAAAAGGAGCTGGAGTTCAGCTCAGTTAGTAAAGTGCTGTTCTGCATGTTCAGAGGCCCTGGATTCCATCCCCAGCACTACAAAAATGGGAGAAGAACTTGGCAGCCCACTCCCGAGAACAATCCCCAGGTAATCAGCCATTGAAAACCCTACGAATAACAGAGAAACACTGACATAGCACCTGGCATGGCACAGTGTTTCATTCTATTATATGTAGAGTTGCTGTGTTGGACCCAACTTGATGGCACCTAACAACAACATTTATGTAAAACAAAAATGTGAGTGTGGTTCTATCTTGAATTACCAGTACTCTTTCCCTGTGGCATTGTTAAAACACTTAATCAAGAATAAAAAGGCATTAATGATTGTTTCGTTCTTCCTCGGTCCTTTCTTTTTGTCATATGATTATGTTACCTTCTGCTATATTGCCTTTCATGTTGGTTCAGAAACTCTGTGGAATTCTTGGGTGAGGCTACCTTAGTAATTATCTCCACAGGCAAAATTGCTCAAACTTTAGTCTTCAGAATTCAAGATACATCTTTTTTTAAACTACAGTTCAATCATCTAAATTTTATTGTTCTAGTATTTCTTTTCTTAAGACACTATGTATGAGAAATATAGATAGATAGATAGATAGATAGATAGATAGATAGATAGACAGACAGATACAAACACAAACACACACACACACACACACACACACACACACACATATATGAAATCTAGAGGACCTTGTCTTCTTCCAATGCAAACCTGCTCTACCATTTCAACAGACTATAAATCTTCACTGCAAAATGTTCAAATGATAACTGCTTCCAGCAAAATGACCCTAAAGCAAAAGGTTTCATATACTTTGTTGTTGTTGTTGTTAGGTGCTTTCGAGTCAGTATCCGACTCATAGAGACCCTCATAGGGTTTTTAATGGCTGACTGTTTTGGAATTGCCTTGGGAGTGGATTGCCAGGCCCTTGTCCCATTTTTGCAGTGCTGAGAATCGAACTCAGGACCTCAGAGACTACAGCGCAGTGCTCTACCAACTGAGCTAAATCCCAGCCCTTCATATACCTATTTGATCTTAATTTGAGAGAAAACTATTGAGAAATAGATATTGGTTTTAATCTAGAACTATATGATGTTATCTAATTTTATTTACTCTACGATTGTTTCCTTACTTATCAACCTCCCTTTACTTCTCTTTCTACTTTTCATATACTTCTCAACTTAAAAGCAGGTTTTCTTGCTGCAAATTTTCTATTTAGTTGCTTTATGCTTATATATATTTTAATCTATTCAATTTAAATATCAAATCAATTTAATAATACCTAATAATATTTTCCATACCAAGTAAAACCTTAATTACTCATGCTAATTGAAGGGTCAGAAATGTTTTCCCTGAAGAAAGAAATGAAGAAGGACACTTCAGGCTAAAGGAACAACATGAATAAAAGTATGAATCAGGAAATCATAGAGAATGCTCAAGAAGTGGTGAGTGGTCCTATGTCACCAAAGCAAGCTTAAATATATCACCTGAAAAATTGCTGTAGTTTACAATATATTTTCTTAGACTGAGTAGTATTTTTAAATGTCTGAATTACTTGTCAATATTTAATAATTGAGAGATTTCATTTTATGCTTCAAATTCTTCATTTGTCCAGAAAAATTGAGATGGAAACCATGACTTTTCATTTTAGAACAGCAATATGAAATAATAAGGGCAGGCTAAATTATGTAATAAACAACCTCAAGTTTTCAAAGGCTTAAGACAATAGATTTTTTTTTCCTAAAGCAATGTTTCAACAAAGTTGTTCCTCATCTGGCACCTTTCCTGGATAGCTCTCCACCAAGTGATATACCAAAGGACAAGCTCATTTCATGTTATGATTCCATCTTCCTCTCGGTCCTTGAACTTCTCTTTATTCAGTAGGGAATAAGAAAGAGAACAGGGAATTATGCATAAAGGGTTTCACAGACCAGTCCTACATGTGGCGTTTCCCAGTTGCATGAACCAGAAGTCAATCATGTCTCAATTAATGGTAATGAAGTTTGGGAAATATGCTGTACCTCAGTTCTGAGGAGAAAAAGAAATGGTTTGCACATAATTAGCCAATTTCTGCCATGTGATAGCTATCTGGAGGTAAGTATCCTCAACTCCCTTTATAAGGGTATGTGTCAACTTTACCCCACAGTTTGCATCCAAACTGCTGAATTTACTTTGTTGCTGTAGACATTTGAGTGTGTATCCCTGAAGATAGAAAATGGAAAAGTACACTCCTAGAAGAAGTGAAAACATTTAATCAAAAAAATTGTGCTACCTTTCAAAAATATTTATTCATTTACTTATTTTTAAGGGAGAACATACTTCTCTCTTTAGGCCTATGAGCCAAGATGTACAAGGAGAACAAAATTATCTGATCTTTCAGTCACTCATTCAATAGTTGAATATTTCATAGCTGTAAATATTGCTTTTACTGTATTCTAACTTAAATTAAATATTTGTAGCATTTTATGTTGCCAATATTTTTCTCATAGTAAGAGAACTCTGATTTATGGACTGTGATTTTGGAAAGCAGAATGATTTAATACATACCCTAGTGGTTTGACATTTTTCACTTTAAAACTGTCAATTCCTTGATTTTTCAGACCAAACTTACAAATATCAGGATAAAACTCACTTAAAAAAAAAAAAAAGCTTGCTTTTACAGGAACAGTTCTTTCAAAGTTGCATCTTTCAATCCTGAGAGCATTGTAGGAATTCCTATTGTGATATTTCTTTGTGCATTTGCTAAAGAGAAATCTAGATGTAATTTTAGTAGTGGAAGGGACCTTGGAGACTATCCAATTTAATTTCATCTCACCATGAATTTTCACCAAGGCCACAGGAGGCAACTTGTTTTGTTTAACTACTCAGCCACTTAAATTTCAGAGAATTCCGAGGTTGTTCTGCAGTGTTATTCCTTCACTTATTTCCAAACCATCATTAAATTCTACTACAAACACCTTTGAGTGGAAGATTTAGGAGACATGGTAATGAAAAGAGAGGCTTAAGGTAAGGTGCAGAGAAGCATAGGGCAGGAAATGTAGCATGGAATTAAGTCGTATGGATATTATAGTGCACTATTAAGTCATATGGATATTATAGTGCACTATTTTCCAAGATACAATAGGGCTAGATGATCCCTTAGAGGCTAAGTTGACCAAACCACCAACTACAGGGGGGAAAACATGATAGTCTCCTACTATTGTGCCTTCATTTATCCTGGAACTAATGATCTTATCATGCCACTTTTATTCCCAATGTTTGGTGTAATCTCATCCATATTTATCTACTATGTTGACCCTGGGCACACTTGCAACTCTGACTCAAAAATAAGTCTTGTTTATGTTATTTTGATATTTTTCTATGAAAAAAAATTCTTGGATTCTGATTTCCTGCTTATGAGTCTGGGATCCTGACTCTTTGTTAGTTGTACCATTTTCATTTTCTTACTTCCCTTCACTAGGCTCGTAATTCTATTCTGCATTCCCTGTTTACTCTCCCTGTTGGATAACCCATTGCTCAGTCCTAGTTGCTATCTGTCTTTCCTATTCTGACAACTCTAAACTCAGAGTGATGAACTTCCTTTTCTATAGGCATGGTTTTATTTGCTCATTATGTCACCAGACAAACTTGCATCATACATTTAAGATGAAAATTAACTGGATTCTAAATATGTAACTTACAGTGATCTTGCATGTAAGGTTACCCAGTTCTAGGAAAATATGCTGGTAATGGTTGTTTCAGTTGTTGTTGTTGTTGTTGTTGTTGTTGTTGTTGTTGTTGTTGTTACAGTGATAGAAAGAAGAGTGTTGGCCAACATCCCTTCCTATTACTAGACATTTAATATTGGTCAAATTGCCTCTGCGTCTACTTCCAAATACTCTTCAGAGTCTAATTCTTAGAATTTAATTGCGTTTGTACTTAAAGTTTAAAAATTCTGACAAAAAATACATTTTACAGGGGTTTAGATAATGTTATAAAGTTTCAAATATCCAATATTTGTCTTTAAAAATGTCAAAGAATCCCAGAGAAGCTTTGGACAAACAAATATGCTTGGAAAATGTATGAAGTTACATTCTAAAACATAAAAATAAAATTTTTACAAGTAGACTTCATTGTGAATCACATTTTTTCTTTAACTATAGCAATGCTGTGGCCTCTGATCCCATCAACATAGCAGTGCCAAATTTGGTCTCACTTAAAGTTCATTGTTATTTTAAAGTCTCTGATAATTCCAAATCTGAGAAGACTCTTTGATATTTTCTTGCTTGACTCATTCCTTCCTTACCCATAGGCCATATTTTCATTTATTTTCATGTGTAATGATTTTTTATGGTGGACCAGATATTTTATATAAATATAAGATACAAAACAAAAGAGAAAGGGACTCTTAGAAACTCATGTCATGAGGCTAAAACTAGACAAATACATATATTACAAAAAGGAAATTATTGACGAATATCTATTATTAATATTGATATATTAATTGATGATGAAAAGGAAAAACCTTAACAAGATATTTTCAAGCCTAGTCCACCAGTATATAAGAAGAATTATACATTATGATAACTTGAGATCTACCCCAGGGATGTAAGGATGGCTTGACACTCAAAAATTAATTAATATAATTGTATCTATGGCATAAAAAACAAAAATTGCATGATCACCTGAATAGATGTGAAGTATTTGAAAAAAAAATGCAACACATTTTATGATTAAAGACACTCAATAGTTTAGGCACAGAAAGAAACTTCCCTATCCAGAATAAAGTGTGCTTATGAAAAACCCATAGCTAATTTCATACATAAAGATAGAAGTGAATCCTTTTATTCTAAGATCAGGAATAAGACAGCAATTTCTGTTCTGTTTCTATTTATCATAATATGGCATATTTTAGCCAGGGTGATAAGATAAGGGAAAGACATTTTAAAAATCCCATTGGTAAGGAAAAAGTAAAACTGTCTCTATTTACCAATGATATTATCTTTCACATAAAATATCCTATAGAATCAACTAAAAGTATTGTAATTGTGACCAATAAATAGAACAAGTTTATAGGATATAAGATAAATATCTTAAAATCAGCCACATTTGTATATACTTCAATGAAAAATCTAAAAATAAAATTAAGAAAATAATTCCATTTACAATAGCATTAAAAGCAAGCAAACACTTTAGCATTTTTAAAGAAATGCAAAACATATGCTCTAAAAATGGTGATACTGTTGAAATAAATTAAGCAAACTTAAATTATTAGAAAAAATTTCATATTCATGTACTAGAAGTTATGTTGCTGGAATGGCCAATATTCTCTCAAACTTATATACAGATTTACTACATCCCTTTGAGAATTCCAGTTGAGTTCTTTGTAGACATTGATAAGCTGATTCTAAAATCCATATGGAATCATGAAGGATACATAGCAGTAAAAACAATCCTGATAAAAAGAATTAGAAAGACCCACACTTTCTGAGTTTAAAACATAGTACAAAGCAACATTCTTGAGGACTGTGTGATATTAATTTAAAGACTGACATATGGATCAATAGGGCTGGGATTTGGCTCAGTGGGTAGAGCACTGTGCTGCAGTCTCTGAGGTCCCGAGTTCAATTCCCAGCACCCCAAAAATGGGAGAAGGACCTGGCAATCCACTCCCAAGGCAATCCCGAAATAGTCAGCATTGAAAACCCTATGAGGGTCGCTATGAGTCAGATACCGACTCGACGGCACCTAACAACAACAACAACATATGGATCAATGGCATAGAATTGAGAGTTCAGAAATAGAGAGTCTTTGGTCAACTACATTCCAACTTGGTTGCCAAGACTAACCAATAGAGAAAGAATCACCAAAAAACCATGAGTCAACTTGTTGTTGTTGTTAGGTGCCGTCGAGTCGGTTCCGACTCATAGCGACCCGCATAGGGTTTTCAATGGCTGAGTGCTTCGGGATTGCCTTGGGAGTGGATTGCCAGGCCCTTCTCCCATTTTTGTGGTGCTGGGAATTGAACTCGGGGCCTCAGAGACTGCAGCGCAGCACACTACCCACTGAGATAAATCCTAGCCCCATGAGTCAACTGGACAACTAAATTCAAAAGAATGAAGTTTAACACTTACTTATAGCATATATAAAAATTAACTCAAAATCCTAAATATAAGACTTTAAACTATGAACATCTTAGAAAATCTTAGATTTGGCAAAGATTTCTTGATTATGACATCAAAAGCCCAAGCAATAAAAGGAAGAGTAGATAATTTGGACTTATTTTAAAAAAGAGTTTGTACCTGAAAGTAGTTTCTAGAAAGAATAGAGACAACCATATACCATAAACCTGTTTGCAAATCATATATTTGACAATAAATTGTGTATTTCTCCAGATAAGATACACAATATGCACATGAAATAATGCTCTATCTTTTGTTATGAAGGAAATGCAAATCATAACAATAATAACTATTACTATCTTATCTTTCCCACTAAAATGACTAGAACTAAAATGTCAGATAGTAACAAGGGAAAAAATATTCCTATATATTCTCCTGTAGGATTATAAAATAGTGAAAACACTTTGGAAAATAGTCTGGCACTTCCTCAAACGATTAAACATAATTACCACATATGGCAATTTCACACATAGGAACATAGAGAAGAGTAATGAACCTATGTGTGCAAACATACTTGTACATGAATGCTTGTAATAGCATTATTTATAATGACCAAACAATTCAAATTTCCATCAATTGACAAATAGATAAACAAAATGTGGTATATCCATACAACTGGATTTTCATCCATAAAAAGAAACAATGTAAGGAGGCATACTGCAACAGGGATGAACCTCAAAAACATCATTCTAAGTGAAAGAACTCAGTCATAAAAGGAATATTATATGATTCCATTCATATGAAATATCTGTTGCTGGAAATCTGCCGAGATAGAAAGTAGGTTAGTGGTTATCTACATCTGGGAGAATTGTGCTCATGGCAGAGTGTTGGGAGTGTTTGGTTGTGTTGCTATGATTGAGAACCTATGCAAAGGCACGTAACAACAACAGGTCTGACGTAGTACTGAGTTAAGAGTATAGCTAAACTATACTGAGTTTACTTTTAGATGATAGAAATGTTATACAATCGACTGTTATGGTGATAAGGGTATATAGTTCCATGAGTATACCAAAAACTATTGAATTGTACATTTTAAATAGGTAATTTGTATAGTAGTTGTTAGGTGCCATTGATTGGATGTCCAACTCATAGCAACCCTACATACAACAGAGAAAATAATATTGTTAGTTCTTCTCTGCTATTCATAGGGTTTTTCAATGGCTGATTATTTTTTGGGTGCGGGTTGCCAGGTTCTTCTCCTAAGCCTACCAGGTGTTGTAGAATGGTAGCCTCCCATCAAAGTACTAACCAGATCTGACCTGCTTAGCTTTCAAGATCTAATGAGATTGGATGCCACAGTGGTTGCAGGCAATTTGTATACTATATAGATTAAATCTCAATACAGTTGTTACAAATATAATAGAGAGTGAAGTAAACTTTTTTATCTCCATGAAGGAGACTGTCCCTTCTTCCCCAGCTACAACTTGAATTGGATCTGGGTTTGCTACACCTTAGGCTGTCTTTTCTCTACCGATTCAAAAATTGTTGGGGGCAGTTTGGGACTATATTTTCACCAGGTCCTTTAATTTAAGAATCGATTCATTTCCCAAACTCTGCCTGTTCCTCCTGGCTGAGCAGTTTACTTTGAGATGAGAGATCTCTCATTGCTTTGCACTCTGCAGCCAAATTTTTATGTTTGCTGAGGAATTGTCTTTGCTCTTCAGTCCTGATGCTGTTGTTAGGAAATCTCTTTTTGCTCTTCTGCTCTACCCTTGTCCTTTAAAAATCAGCCAAGGACTCTCTCTGCTATCTAAGCAGAGACTGTCTCTCGGGGTTTGCACTGAGCTCTCGCCTCATCTCAAGGCTTCTAAGGTAAACATGGAGTGCCAGGCAACCATGTGATTCTCTTAGCTTTCTTGCCATCTTCCAATGTTCTTTTGAGAAAGATTGTAATCTCTTGGAGTTTCTCTTAATTTTTTTCCTCCACCCCAATTTTCAGTGAAGATCAAAGGAAAAAAAAATTGGCCATAGTACAGTTTTGTCCATGTCTCAAGCTCCAGTGGAATTCAATCTACCATGCCAGCCCACACACAGCATCTACAAATGTCAGGTTAGGCTACTCTCCCCTGGCCCCATCCAGGGAGATTGGAGAGGATTCCTCCTGTCTCTCTGTGTCAGTTGCAAGAGGTCTTCTTGGCTCTTCTTTCTTTCTTTTTTTTTTTCTTTCCATAAAAGGTTTGCCACTTTCTGGATTTTAGTTTATTCAGATTGCTTTTGTGTTCTCTGCTCCCTGATGGATTTTTAAATTCTAAGATTATGTAGCATTTCCAACATTTTGATTGAAAGGGTAAGAGTAAAAATATCTTGTAATGTCCAAAATCTGGACTGGAAGCAAGATGCGTGCTACCTTTGGAGAAGAGAAAAACAGGCATATACCTCTCAAATGTGCAAGAAAAAAATCAAGCAACAAAGTATGCAGATCTCAAATGGTTTCATCTCAGCTAGATCTGTTTCTACAACTTATTCTCACAATTCAAGCCTTATACTTAGCTAAATATGTCAGGGAAAATTATATAAAAGCATCTGGCCACAGTCAAAGGAGAAGCTCCAAATTGATGGGTCAACTTAACCCGTCTTCTGCAGTCTTAATGCATTTGTTCACAGCGTACCCAAGTAAGTTACCTCTGCCTGGAAGAATGGATTTGATATAGTAGCAATTGAGTTTCCTGTCTTGGTTACTGTGGCAGAAAATGGTCAGGCCCAATGTTGTGATAAAATATAGAACATGGAAGTATGTAACTTTGTTGAGCAAGAAATGCCTTATACTTCACAAGGACAAAGATAAAAAGATATATTTTATATATCACATGAAGTTGCTTATATGCCACAAAGATATGCCATATGGCTTTTACTGTAGAACTAATATAAAGGTAGAAGCCTACAGACTGGAGTCCTCTCATGTAGAAGATTACTCACAGCTCATGGTCTAAAATTGACCAATAAATGTCAGATGTTCTTCTATGAACAACAAAGTTAAAACGAATAGCTAAGGTACTCACTTCTGTCCTTGATACAGTGTATATCTGAAGTACAGATTGTTCAGCTTATTTCTTGGATCATTAGGAAACCAAAGTGCCAACAATCATGAACAATGCTCAGCGAGTCAATATTCACCCTAACTCAGTGGCAAATAATACAATTTACATAGTACTTATTATGTCCTAAGTATTAGTGTACTTCTTTATATTTAAATTTTACCAAAAATAAATAAGCCAAAACCAAAAAAAAAAAAAATTCCTATGAGCTGTGCATATTTGCTATCTCCATTTTACAAAGGAGCAACTTGAGGCAAAAAATAGTCAGGAAAATTGCTCAAACTACAGTAATGGTTTGTTGCATCTATAGCTCATAGACATTTGCAATTTAGTCATTAATATATCAATTATTCTTTGACATTACTTGTTGGCATAATGCTAATGAAGATGATGGTTGGCTATTCTGACAATTTAGTAGAATCATTTTTTTATTGCCCACTTATATTGTTAAGCATTCTTTCCTTCTATGTTTCTTTTCCATATCAATTTTGCCTAAATTCTTAAGTGATTATAGACAAAGTAATAGAAAAAACATCAAATTGTGAAAGTCAATGATTCTCACTCTCTGAAGACCAAATATACTTGGATTATATAATATTGCTTTCATCCTTTTATAGCTGTAATTTTTTTAACCTGCTTTATGCCTATCAGTGAGGAATATGTCCCAAAATCAAGAGTTAACTAAAAATATATTTGGATTGTCAGAATACTCTCACTCTCCAATCATCTTGTTGAAAAATCTGAATTCATTTTGGTTGAGACGAGACTTGGGTGTGGTGACAATGAATCTGAGAAAAGCCTTAAGAGAGGAAAGCATTGATAGAGAGCTCTAGGTGATGGTTCAAAAAGAGCAAACTGATTTATATTTCATATGCAATATATTTGCAATAGAAGGGCTATGATAAGACCAAATAAGATAAACAACAACTACAAAAGAAACTCTAATCAGATGTAAACATTCTCCTTTAAAGAGAATATAATATTGATGATAATTTTAATAACAATCATCAGGCTTATTTAGAAAATAATAAATTTGGTTCCACACTACAAACCCAGCTTTTTCCAAAGGCCAACACTGGATCAAACATATAATGAGTAATAATTTGAAATATCATTTCTTGTTAGGTGTCATGGAATTGGGTCCGACTCATAGCGACCCTATGTACAACAGAAACACTACCCGGCAGTGTGCCATGCCCAGCACTCTGTCAGTGTTTCTCTACTATTCGTAGGGTTTTCAATGGTTGATTGTTTTAGGAGTGGGCTGTCAGGTCCTTCCCCCTAGCCTGCAGCCCGTGGTATTCCCAAGCAGTCTCCCAACCAAGGAACTGACTAGGCCAACCCTCCATAGCTTTCAAGATCAGACAGGAACAGATGCCAGGGTGGTATGGCTACAGACAATAATTCAAAATAGACACATAGATAATAACAATAATAAATAATAACATAAATAATAACACAAATAATAACATAAATAACAACATAAATAATATATAATTAAATATAAATAATAAATAATAACAATTATCAATACATATAAATAATAACAATAAAACTTTCCCTTTCCAACTGGTCACAGTAAATTGCACCTTTATGAAATATATTAGGCAATATATTTCCACAATGATATTATGCACTGAACAATTAGCATAACTTGGTATAAGGCATCAGCTGAAGAAATTGTTATTGTTAGATGTCATTGAATCAGTTCTAAATCATAGTGGCCCTGTGGACAACAGAATGAAACTCATTGATTCTGTGCCAGGCACACAATCTTTCTTATGTTTAAGCTCATTGTTGCAGCCACTGTGTCAATCCACCTAGTTGAAGGACTTCCTTTCTTCCTTTTTTTCATTGACCTGCCACTCTCTCAAACATGAGGTCCTTCTTCAGGGATTCGTCCCTCCTGACAGCATGTCCAAAATACATAAGACACAGTCCAACTATCCTTGCTTCAAAGGAACACTTTGGTTGCACTTCTTTGAGGATGGATCTGTTGGGTTTTTTTGCAGTCCGTGATATAATTCAATATTCATCTCCAGCACCATATTTCAAAGCATCAATTCTTCTGTTGTCTCCTTTATTCAATGTTTAGCTTTCACAAGCATATGATGCAATTGAAATACCATGGCATGAGTCAGGCACACCTTTGTCTTCAATGTGATATTTTTACTTTTCAGCACTTTAAAGAGGTCTTTTGCAACAGTTTTTCCAAGTGCAATGCATCTTTTAATTTCTTGACCACTGCTTTTGTGAGTGCTGATTATAGAACTAAGTAAATCAAAATCTTAGACAACCTCAATCTTCTTTCTATTTATCATGAAGCTGCACACTGACCCAGTTGTAAGAATTTTTGTTTTGCTGATATTGAGGCACAATCCATACTGAAGGCTGTGTTCTTTGATCTGCATTAGTAAGTGTTTCAAATTCTCTTCACTTGCAGCAAGCAAAGTTGTGTCATCTGCATAATATAGGTTGTTAACAAGTTTTCCTTCAATCAAGATGTCATGTTCTTCATAAAGTCCAGCTTCTAGGGTTATTTGCTCAACATAGAGTTTGAAGATATACTGTGAAAGGATACAGCCCTGACACACACCTTTCTGGACTTTAAACCAGGCAGTGATTCCTTGTTCCGTTTGAACGACTCCCTCTTGGTCCATGTACGGATTCTTCATGAGTACAATTAAGTGCTCTGGTCTTCCCATTCTTCCCAATGCTATCCATAATTTATCGTGATCTCCATGGTCAAATGCCTTTGCACAGTCAATAAAATGTAGACATCTTTCTGGTATTCCCTGCTTTTGGCTAATATCCATCTGACATCAGTAGTGATGTCCCTAGTAGTGATACTCAGTAGTGATACTCTCTACTCTGGCTTCATTTTGTGGCAGTTCCCTGTCTATATACTACTGCATTGACTTTTGAATGGTCTTTAGCAAAATTTTCCTCCATGTGATGTTAATGACATCTCTCAATAATTTCCACATTTTGTTGGTTCTCCTTTCTTGGAATGGTCAAAAATATGGAACTCTTCTAGTCAATTGGGCAGGTAGCTATTTTGCAAGTTTCTTGTCATACACAAGTTAGTACCTCCAGTGCTGCATCAGTTTGTTGAAACATCTCAATTGGTAATCCATCAATTCCTGGAACTGTATGTTTCACCAATGCCTTCAAGGTAGCTTCCACTTCATCCTTCAGTACCATTGGTTCCTGATCATATGCAACCTCTTGAAGTGATTGGCCATTCATCAGTACTCTTTGGTATCATGACTCTGTATTCCTTGTTGCTGTTTTTGTTGTTGTTAAGTCACATGGAGACTGTTTCCAACTCATAGCAACCCTATGTACAACAGTCAAAACACTATTGTCAGTGCTTCTCTGCTATTTATAGGGTTTTTCAATGGTGATTGATTTTGGGGAGTGGGTTGCCAGGTCCTTCTCCCAAGCCTACAGTATCTGGTGTTCCCAGGCAATCTCCCATCCAAGTACTAACCAGGCCCAACCCTGTGTAGCTTTTGAGATCTGACAGGATCAGATGCCACAGTACTACAGCTGCAGACATATTCCTTGATGTTTCCCAAAATTTCAACTACCAACATATTTCCATATTAAGGTTTAAAATTCCAGCTCTAAACAAAGTGTGCTATCTTGAATTTATATTCTTGAATGTATTCATTGTATATATCTGAATAATAACTTCTAGAGCAATTATTTTCTAAATGTGTTGATAGAGTTCAAAATAATTTTTTAATTTTAGATTAGAGAGGTGTAGTAAAAAGAGGCTTAAATTATATGTGGGCACCATAATAGTAAAAATTACTAAATCATAGCAACTTAAAAATTTTCACCAAACCCAAATGAATACCAAACCTGTTTTTTAAATTCCGAGTGATAGTCTGCTTTCTGTATCAAATATACAATTGTTTATTAGAAAAAAGCTATTTTTAAGAAAGTTAGTAAAGAGTAAGATGCTATGTATTACATCAGAATTGCTCCAACTTATGTTCTTTTTTACTAATTATTTTTCTATTCTTTGCTGCTTTGTTTGGCCAACTTATCTCAATTTTGGCATATTCTTTATCATATGGAAATGATTAGAAATACTTGTCCAGTATCCATGCAAGTTTCTCCATCACTGTAGAGTGCTTAACAGCAGTCAAATCTCTAGTGTGACCAGATGTCTTCGTGTCCACATATTCATGTTCAATTTCAATAAGAATAAGATATATTTGTTCCAAAAAGTATATGACAGTTATACTTTGTAATACAGTTTATTCAATTTAGAAAAAAGTACAAAAGCTGGTAAATCATTTCAAATAGCTGTTTCTCAAAAAGTTAAATTAAATGCTTTTATGCATTTTTTCTTTCTTTGCTGTCCTAGGGGAGGTCAATCCAGGGCCTCACACATGGTAGATAAGTTCTCTACCACTGAGCTGTACCTCCAGCTCCTTGCTTTGTATTTTGAGACATTTTTCACTAAATTGGGCAAGCTGCCTCTGACCCCAAACTTATGATCCTCCTGCCTCAGCTTCCCAAGTTGCTGATATTACAAACTGAGCCAAATTAACTGCCTTGCAATGGATGTCAAAAATACATCTGTGGATCCACGCACGGTGGTGCACACCTATAATCCCAGCAGCTCGGGAGGCGGAGGAAGGAGGATCACAAGTTCTAGACCAGAGGCAGTCTGCGTAACTTAGCGATACCCTTTCTCAAAAAGTACAAAAAAAAAAAAAAAAAAAAAATTGGGCTGAGGGTGCAGCTCAGTAGTCCAGCACTTGCAGAGCATGCAAGCACGAGGCCCTGGGTTCAACTCCTAGTACTGAAAAAAAAGAAAAAAGTACATCTGTGGTACAAAGTGTAATCAAGCAAAAATAAACTATGGGAAAATTACCTGAAAAATTTAGAGGAATTCAACATTCAGACTTCTTTAGATGTATTTTTATACTTTTATTCAGTTTTTAGAATCTCAAACCAGAGTCCATAAATATTAAAGGTGTAATATTTTTAAGATGATGAAGTACAGTTGAAATCAAAAGATCTACATTGAAGAAAATATCTTACTCCTAGTTCAAAAGATGGAATTATTGTGTATTCCCATGCTTTATGGAAAAATAAAATGTTTAATATGCACATAGAGCATCACCAATGACTTTACCAATATTTTAACACACTTGCTTCAATCAAGCAATGATTTCCAAGTTATGATCACTTAAGTGAAGGAGATTCTATAGTTAACTTATGTATTCTTCTATTCTTGTTGTTTTTGTTGTTGCTGTTGTTAAATACCATCAAGTCAGATATGATTTATAGTAAACCTATGCACAGCAGAATGAAACACTCATCAATGCTGTGCCAGGCACATGATCCTTTTTATGTTTAAGCCCATTGTTGCAGTCACTGTGTCAATCTATGTGGTTGATTGAGGGTCCTTCTTTTTTCCACTGCCCCATCACACTCCAAAACATGATGTCCTCCTCTGGGCATTGATCCCTCCTGACAACCTGTTCAAAATACATAAGACACGGTCTAGCCATGCTTGCTTCCAAGGAGTACCCTGGTTGTACTTTGACGATAGAGCTGTTGGTTCTTCTGGCAGTCCATCATGTATTCAATATTCATCTCCAGCACTATAATTCAAAAGCATCAATTCTTCTTCTGTCTCCTTTATTCAGTGTACAGCTTTCACAAGCATATGATGCAACTGAAAATACCATGATATGAGTCAGGTGTACCTTAAACTTCAATGTTGCATCTTTTAAAGAGGTCTTTGGTGGCAGCTTTTCCCAAATACGATGTCTTTTGATTTCTTAACTGCTGCTTTTGTGAGTGCTGATTATAGAACTAAGTAAATCAAAATCTTAGACAACCTCAATCTTCTTTCTATTTATCATGAAGCTGCACACTGACCCAGTTGTAAGGATTTTTGTTTTGCTGATGTTGAGGTACCATCAATACTGGAAGCTGTGTTCTTTGATCTTCAGTAAGTGCTTCAAATCTTCTTCACTTTCAGCAAGCAGCATTCTATAGTAAAGGGAAATTTTTGTGACTAGAAATATAGCTAAGTGGTAGAGTGCTTGCCTACAGTATGTAAGGCCCTGGGTTTAATCTCCAGTACTGAAAAAAATGGAATTTCTTGCTGGTAAGATCCTTTCCTTATACATTTTTGGCCCAGGAAATAAGACTGCAATTGTCATCTAAAAAATACTGTGCAACATTTGACATTTCATCCTTAGGACTTAGCTTAACTATATCTTCTTCAAAGTGACCTAACTTTGTGACTATATTTAGGTAGGGTTATTGTGCATACCCCACTTATTCTCTATTACTAGATCTAACACTGTATCAGAATGTGTAATTCTGTAGTTTGTAATTGTAGATTTGGCCAGTACATGTTAAGCTTCATGAAACCATTGTCCATGTTTTGCTAATTCATTTATAGAACCTAGTGACTAGCACAATAAAGGTATTAAATAAATGGGTGCAGAATTAAATTAATTTTTCTGTGCACTGAACAAGTTGTAGACAAGTTACCTCCCAGAGACCATGATTCATATTCAGAATCTCACTGTATATAGTTACTACATTTAAGTTAAGGAGGTACATTTAAAGTTTAGTTGTGGATGGGTGCTAATTAAACTCCTTCTTTCCAAATTCACTTTTCTCACTTTTCTATTAATCCATTTTTTCAATTCTTTCCAGATGGGATTCAAAATCCACTATTACAGGAAACTTCCTAGCCCAACCACCCTCTTCAATTCATTGTTGTTGTTAGGTGCCATTGAGTTGGTATCTGACTCATAGCGATCCTCTGTACAACAGGGGAAACACTATTGTCAGTGCTTCTCTGCTGTTCATAGGGTTTTAAAGGCAGATTGATTTTTGGGAGGGGGTTGCCAGGTCCTTCTCCCAAGCCTACAGCTTCTGGTATTCCCAGGTAGTCTCCCATCCAGGTACTAACCAGGCCCAACCCTGCTTAGCTTCCAAGATCTGAAGGGATCAGATGCCAAAGGGCTACAGCTGCAGGCCTTCAATTTATAGTATGCCTTTATACTACTTCCCCAGGATATGAGAATCTCATTGTACTTTGAAATTCAATAAATATTTACAAGTAATTATATAATAATTACTTAGAATTAGGTGGGTACCTTTGTATTATGTATATATTTTTAAATGTCAAGAACAGAAATATATAGTATGGTTTTTAGAATATTGCCTTCCCTGCTCCATCTATATACCCATTTATACACATATGTATATGTACACTTGTATGTCTATATCTATATCCATTTTCTTATTCACATGTATGTATACTGAGTAATACCATAATCTAAAATATGCTTTTTTTCAAATTAAATCCACCAATTTAAGTATATCTAATCATGGATTTGACAAATATCTCATAAGGCATTAAATTATGTAAAAGAAACTATCAAAAAATCTATCAATGGCTTATTCTTCCATTCAACTTCCACACATTCATTAAGATTAACTATATGTGGAGTCCCCCACATGCCTGTCAGTTTGCCGCACTGTGGGGGTTTGTGTGTTGCAGTGAGGCTGAAAGCTATGCCACCAGTATCTCAGATACCAGCAGGGTCACCCATGGTGGACAGGTTTCAGCTGAGCTTCCAGACTAAGATAGACTAGGTAGTAGGCACTGGCAAACTGCTCCTGAAACAACTAGCCATTGAAAACCCTGTAGATAGCAAAGAAATACTGTCAGATATAGTGCTGGAAAATGAGCCTCCCAGGTTGGAAGGCACTCAAAAGACTACTGGGGAGGAGTTGCCTCCTCAAAGTAGAGTCCACTGTGATGACAGAATTGGAGTAAAGCCCCAGGGACCTCCACTTGCTGATGTGCATGGCTCAAAATGAGAAGAAACAACTGTAAACATCCATTAATAATTGGAACATGGAATGTACATAGTATGAATCTAGGAAAATTAGAAATTGTTAAAAGAGGAATAGAGCACATAAACATTGATATCCTAGGTATCAGTGAGCTAACATGGACCGCCATGGGCCACTTTGAGTCAGATAATCATATGGTCTACTATGGTGGGAATGACAAAGTAAAGAGAAATGGGGTGGCATTCATCATCAAAAGAGACATCTCAAGATCTGTCATGAAATACAATGTTGTCAGTGATAGAATAATGTCCATACACCTACAAGGAAAGCCAGTTAATATGACTATTATTCAAATTTATGCACCCACCACTAAGGCCACAAATAAAGAAAGGGAAGATTTCTACCAGCTTCTGCAACCTGAAATAGATCAAACATGTAATCAGGATGTACTGATAATCAATGGTGACTGGAACGCAAAGGTTGGAAACAAAGAAGAAGGTTCAGAAGTTGGAAAATATGGTTTTGGTAACAGAAATGATGCGGGAGATCATATGATAGAATTTTGTCAGACCAATGACCTTTTCATTACAAATACATTTTTTCAACATCATAAACAGAGACTATACACATGGACTTCAACAGATGGAACATACAGGAACCAAATTGACTACATATGTGGAAAGAGAGGATGGAAAAGCTCTATACAAAATGTCAAAACAAGACCAGGTGCTGACTGTGGGTCAGACCATCAACTTCTCATATGCAAGTTCAGACTGAAGAAAATTAGAACAAGTTTTTAAGAGCCAAGGTATGACCTTAAGCATAGCCCACCCGAGTTCATAGACCACCTCAAGAATAGGTCTAATGCATTAGATACAAGTGATAAGAGACCAAACGAGTTGTGACATGACATAAAAGATATCATTCAAGAAGAAAGCAAAAGGTTATTAAAAAGACAAGAAAAAAAGAAAAGACCAAATTACGTGTCAAAAGAGACACTGGACCTTGCCCTTGAACGTAGAGCAGCTAAAGTAAAAGGAAGACATCATGAAGTTAAGGATCTAAACAGAAGATTTCAGAAGGCAGCTCAAGAAGACAAAAACAAATATTATACTGACATGTGCAAAGAGCTGGAGGCAGAAAATCAGAAGGGAAGAACATGCTCTGTGTTTCTCAAGTGAAGAAAAATCCAAGCCTTGAGTGGCAATAGTGAAAGATTCCACAGGGAAAATATTAAAAGATGCAGGAAAAATCAAAAAAAGATGGAAGGAATACACAGAGTCATTATATAAAAAAGAATTGGTAGATGACCAACCATTTCAAGAGGTTGCATATGAAAAGGAACCAATGGTATTGAAGGATGAAGTGGAAGCTGCCTTGAAAGAATTAGCGAAACACAAGGCTCTAGGAATTGATGGGATACCAGTAGAGATGTTTCAACAAACAGATGCAGCACTGGTGGTGTAAACATGTTTATGCCAACAGATTTGGAAAACAGCTACCTGGCCAACTGACTGGAAGAGATCCATATTTGTGC
Source organism: Pedetes capensis (assembly GCA_007922755.1). NCBI lineage: Eukaryota > Metazoa > Chordata > Mammalia > Rodentia > Pedetidae > Pedetes > Pedetes capensis. The sequence goes on along the minus strand of VMDO01020168.1, from coordinate 1,563 downwards.
CTATTCCCAAAAATGGGGATCCAACTGAATGTGGAAACTATCGAACAATATCATTAATATCACACACAAGCAAAATTTTACTAAAGGTCATTCAAAAGTGACTGCTGCAGGATATAGACAGAGAATTACCAGAAAGTCAAGCAGAATTCAGAAGAGGGTGGGGAACCAGGGACATCATTGCTGATGTCAGGTGTGTAGGGAAAAATTGTGAGGAAATTGGCAAAAACTCCCAAACTGGGAAAACGGCTTTTGAATATCTGGTTTGTAAATTGGAAATCTAGGGAAAATGAAAGTAACTTGGTTGCATGTTTGTACAAAACCCTTCCTGATTGGACAATTGGACTGAAAGCTGATTGGCTCAGGCCATTCCATGGGTGAGCTACATAAAGAGCTGCGCTGTGGCAGCTCAATCCTTTTGGCAGCGCTTTTCTACACCTTCTCGCCTGTTCCTGCCTGGACCATCGATGAGGAAATGCCTTTCCAGCTGCTCTCCCCCAGAACTTTGGTGAGGAAAGAATGTTCTCCCGTTGCAATCATTAACAAGGAGAGGAACCTGCTCTCTGTCCAATCACCGATGAAGCAACAGCTGTCTCCTTGTGACCACTGAGACGACCAACACAGGTGTTTGCCCCTGGAAGGCAAAAGTGCCTGAGGCTTTTCCTTTCTCCTGTCTCCTCCGGGGTCCCGAGGGCCGCAGGAGTCTGCGCCCCTCACCTGAGGGTCCCGAGTGAACTGTGTTTAGTATCTGTGTGTGCACCGCTGCCGCCCATCTGAACCTCCAGGCCGGACCCAGAGGCGCATGTCCCACGTAGAGTTGGCACCTGAACGTGGGCCCAGCAAGGTGGATATTAGCCAAAAGCAGAGAATATCAGAAAGATGTCTATCTATGTTTTATTGACTATGCAAAGGCATTTGACTATGGGGATCATAACAAATTATGGATAACACTTCGGAAAATGGGAATATCAGAGCACCTAATTGTGCTCATAAGGAATCTGTACATAAACCAGGAGGCAGTTGTTCGAATAGAACAAGGAAACACTGAGTGGTTTAAAGTTGAGAAAGGTGTGCATCAGGGCTGTATACTTTCACCCTATCTCTTCAATTTATACATTGAGCAAATAATCCGAGAAGCTGAACTTTATGAGGAAGAACACAGCATCAGAATTGGGGGAAGACTCTTTAATAACCTGCGTTATGCAGATGACACAACTCTGCTTGCTGAAAGTGAAGAGGATTTAAAACATTTACTGATGAAGATCAAAGATCATAGCCTTCAATATGGGTTGCGACTAAACATCAACAAAACAAAAATCCTTACAACTGGGTCAGTGTGCAACACAATAAGTGGAGAAAAGATTGATGTTGTCCAAGATTTTGCTTTGCTTGGCTCTATAATCAACACCCGTGGAAGCAGCAGTCAAGAAATCAAAAGACGCATTGCTCTAGGAAAAGCTGTGGCAAAAGATCTCTTTAGAGTATTGAAAAGCAAAGATGTCACATTGAAGACGAAGGTGTGTCTGACTCATGCCATGGTATTTTCAGTGGCATCATATGGTTGTG
>VMDO01020167.1:0-28611 GCA_007922755.1 Pedetes capensis | reverse complement strand
CCTTTTACTTTAATATTTTAAGGAGGTCTTTTGCAACAGCTTTTCCCAATGCAATGCATCTTTTGATTTCTTGACTGCTGATTCCATGGGTGTTGATTGTAGAAATAAAAAAAGCAAAATCTCGGAGAACTTCAATCTTTTTTCCATTTATCAAGAAGTTGCTTACCAACCAAGTTGTACAGATTTTTGTTTTGTTGATGTTGAGGTGCAATCCATACTGAAGGCTGTGTTCTTTGACCTTCATCAGTAAATGTTTCAAATCCTCTTCACTTTCAGCAAGCAGAGTTGTGTCATCTGCACAACACAGGTTGAGTCTTCCTCCAGTTATGACGCCATGCTTTTCTTCATAAAGTCCAGCTTCCCAGATTGCTTGCTCAGCATAGAAATTGAAGAGGTATGGTGAAAGAATACAGCCCTGATGCACGCTTTTCTTGAGTTTAAACCGGGCAGTGTTTCCTTGTTCTGCTCACTGCTTCCTGGTCCATGTATATATTCCTTATGAGTACAATTAGGTGCTCTTGTATTCCCATTCTTCAGAGTATTATTTATGATTTGATATTATTCACACAGTCAAATACATTTGCATAGTTGATAAACAGAGATTGACACTTTTTGGTGTTTTCTGCTCTCGGCTAATACTCATCAGACATCAGCAATGATGTCTCTGGTTCCATACCCTCTTCTGCATCCAGCTTGATTTTTTGATGGTTCCCTGTCTAAACAATGCTGCAGTCACTTTTGAATGATGCTTAGCAAAATTTTTCTTGTGTGTGATATTAATATCATTTAATATTTTCCACATTGGGTTGGATCCCCTTTCTTGGGAACAGGCACAAATATAGATCTCTTCCAGTCAGTTGGCCACGTAGGTGTTTTCCAAATTTCTAGGCATAAACAAGTTAGCACCTCCAATTCTGCATCTGTTTGTTAAAAACATCTCTATTGATATTTCATCAAATCCTGAATCCTTGTGTTTCACCAATTCCTTCAAGGCAGCTTCCACTTCTTCCTTCAGTACCATTGGTTCCTGATCATATGCAACCTCTTGAAATGGTTGGTCATCTACCAATTCTTTTTTGTATAATGACTCGGTATATTCCCTCTATCTTCTTTTAATGCTTCCTGCATCATTTAATATTTTCCCTGTAGAATCCTTCACTATTGTCACCAAACTTGAATTTTTTCTTCAATTCCTTAATCTTGAGAAAAACAGAGCATATTCTTTTCCTTTTGATTTTCTGTCTCCAGTTCTTTGCACATGTCATTATAATATTTGATTTTGTCTACTTGAGTTGCCCTATGAAATTTTCTTAGTTGTTTAACTTCATCATGTCTTCCTTTTACTTTAGCTGCTTGATGTTCAAGGTCAATTTCAGAGTCTCTTTTGACAGGTAATTTGGTCTTTTCTGTTTTTCCTGCCTTTTCAATAACATTTTGCTTTCCTCATGAATGATGTCTTTGATGTCATTGTACAACTCATCTGGTCTTGTATCATAAGTGTCTAATTCATTAAACCTCTTCTTGAGGTGGTCTCTGAATTCAAGTGAGATATACTCTAGGTCATGCCTTGGTTCTCATATACTTGTTCTAATTTTCTTCAGTTTCTGTTTGAACCTCCATGTGACTATTTGATGGCAAAATGAAAAATTAGCACCTGTCTCATTCTGACATTTGATATTTGATATTGAGCTTTTCCATCATCTCTTTCCACAAATGTAGTCAATTCAGTTGCTGTATCTTCCATCTGGTGACTTCCATGTGTATAGTTACCACTTAGTGAAAAAAAATGTATTGGCAATGCAAATATCACTGGTCTGAAAAATTCATCATGCTATCTCCAGCATCATTTCTGTCACCAAGGCCATATTTTCTGACTACTGAGCCACCTTCTTTGTTTTTTGTCTTCATTTTTGGCCTTCATGCTGGATGCACAAATCTGAATAATAGTCATACTAAGTGGCCTTCCTTGTAGGTGTATGGATATTATTCTATCACTGACAGCATTGTCCTTAAGAACAGATCTTGAGATGTCCTTTTTGATGATGAATGCAATCCCATTTCTCTTTAATTTTGCATTCCCAGCATAGTACATTGAATGATTATCTGATTCATAATGGCCCACGCCAGTCCATTTTAGCTCACTGGTGCCTAGAATCTCAATGTTTATGTGCTTCATTTTCCTTTTGATGATTTCTAATGTTCCTAGATTCATACTACGTACATTCCATGTGGCAATTATTAATGGATATTTACAGTTGTTCCTCCTCATTTTGAGTTGTTCCACATCAGCAAATGGAGGTCCCTTTTAAACATCAATCTAGGAGTGGACGTGCAATTATGTCTAACAATGAAATTGACATTTAAATAAACAGATTTTGAGGAACACAGAATACCTTCCATTATGTGGGTGGACCTTGTCCAAACACTTAAATGCCTTAAAAAAAAAAAAAGAAAGAAACTGAAGCCCCCCTCACACTCCCAAAAGAGAGAATCCTGCCTCTAGGCTGCCCTCCAGTCTGAGCTGTAGCATCAGCTGTTCCCTGGATTTCCAGGCTGCCTACTTGCCCTGCAGATTTTGGATTACCCAGCCAGCACAAGTCTAAGAGTCAGTCTCTAAAAATGATTCTCATTCTCTCTCTCTCCCCCACTTTCTCCCTACCTTTGCCACATACACACACATAAAATATATTTCCATTTTATCAGTACATAAATATCCAATTGCTTGTTATTGCCCTGAATAGTATGAAAGGAATTTGCAAAGTCTAAATTGATTTTTTATTAGACATATGACAGAGACAGAAGAAAATGAAAAGTATTCATAGAAAATGTTATTCTTAGCATTCTGGTATATTGCCGGTGGTGTATAAAATGGAAAATAAAATGGGTGAAAGTGTAAGCATAATTTTAAAAGGCCATTCCATTCAATCCAACCATTTCATTTCTTTAAGTCTTTTTAGGAGGAAAAAAGAAACAAAGACATGAACATGTAGTTGTTTAGTTAATTGTTTGCCTTTGGAAAAAGAAGTTCTTGATAGTCTTATCTTATTCAGAAATATAGCAAAGAATAAATTATGAAAAAACAGGTGATAGCTTTAAAATTATTATGTATGTGGATACTCAAATAGTTTGTGTACATTAAAACAAAAAATATAAAGGACATAGGATAATATCAAAGATTTAATATTAAGTCAAAATAAAAAGCTGAAATCCACAAATATTGAGAATTCAAATCTATTGGTCTGTGTATTTGGTAATATGATGTAAAGTATCCCTAAGTCATGAGAGGTAGATTGCTGTGTGGAAAGATGTTGCATTCTTATTTTTTTTAATTATCATTTTGTCTCTTCCAAGTGATTTCCAAACAGCATGCAAATATTTTATAGTTTAAAAATTAAATATTATGGTATTAATTGAAAATTATTTTTTTAAATAGAGGATATTAAACAGTAAATTAAGAAAGAAAACTGCAAAGAAGTGTAAATGTAATGAGGTGGAGGGAGAAGAGCCTGCAAGAGCCTCAGGGGTCCCTTAGTAACTGCACTCCTTATTTCAAATCACTCATAGAATTTAGAATTGTCAGGGAATTGTAGACACAGTGCTATTCAGTTTAAATAGTGTGCATACTTCAGGTTGCTCACTTCTACAACTATATTCATGAAGCAACATAGGGCAGAAATGCCTAACGTTCAAAGGATAAAGTCGGTATTCAGCCATATCTAAAATCAAAACCAAGGCCAATGCTGACAGCATAAATCACCATTATATGTTAAACTTCTAGAATATAAGAACAAATTCTGATTTTCATTCAGTAATTATTACTAGATCTTTGTTACTATAATTTCAAAATTCAATTTGTTTAACTTTGCCATTACTTCTCTGCACCATCAGTAGCTGGATGGCTTTACATTTTCTACAAAATCAAACAGAATTTACATTATTATGGGTGGGAGATTCCAATACTATGGCTTAAATTTGCCATCATGGACACTACCAAGGACAATGGTGTCAACCAAGCCACAAAATGTTTTCTATTCTTAACTATAAGTGACAGAGCTGAAGACAAAACTACCTTCATTTTGTACACGTAAGGTTTTGCTTAATGGTAGTTATGTTACTTCATTGCAAGATTTCCACATATTAAAGTTTTGTTTACTGCTGTTGTTGTTGTTGTTGTTGTTGTTGTTGTTGTTAGGTGCCATCAAGTTGGTATCCAACTCATAGCAACCCTCATAGGGTTTTCAATGGCAGATTGTTTCGGGATTGCCTTGGGAGTGGATTGCCAGGTCCTTCTCCCATTTTTGTGGTGCTGGGAATTGAACTCGGGACCTTAGAGACTGCAGCGCAGCACTCTACCAACTGAGCTAAAGTATGAAAAAAACTGAGATCTGAATATTTTGAAAAGCAGAGTTAAGACTTTCACTCTCACATCTTTAATTTATAATATTTGTAAACTCACATGATGCTTCACAAGTACTTGAAACAAATTTGTCCTTGATCTCTTTATTCAGAAATAAGGATGGAGCAAGATAATTGGCTCAGAAAATTCTGCCTTGAGTTTCCATCTGCATCTCAATTCTTACTGTATGACACCAACTTCAGGCTTCCCTGTGGAATAAAAAGATGTGTCCATCTTTACAGTAAATTTCTTGTAGGAAATATGTGAGCTCTTAAAATATAGACATTTGTTTACTTATTTATTCATTGGGTTCCAGCAGTGAAGCTGTTTCTGTCCCAGCCCTGCCTGATTATCTGCACAGTGCAATATTAAGGCTTTCAAAAATGTAATGTTTTTGATACCATATTGGTTAAACATTTTATGTATGATAAAGAAGGCTAAAAATCTTTAGATATCCTGTAGCTTATCTTTGACCAAAGAAAATGATAAACACAAAAACTGTGTTTTGTGGGGAGTAGACATTTTGCTTATGGTGAGAATTCTTTTCCATTAGTTGTGCTAAGCAAACCATAACAACATGATGAAACCATTGTGCCCTTAGGATTCCCAAATGATCCAGAATCTTGTTCCATTGTCAATAATTATTGTATAGTATATTTAGCTCCCAATTTGCCATCCAAAAAGAAAAGCATTTCTTCAAATAGTCACTGTCGCTTACTATTTGAAATCCTAAAATCTTTTGCTAAGCAAGTAGATCAAAATGATAGTTACAAATTGCCTCCAAAGGTTTCTTAAAGGTATTCCATTGTTTTTCTCCTCAATATCTGACCAGAAAAAGTAGCACACAGAATAAATCATTTATCATCTTTTAACAACATATTATCATTAAGTAAAAATATCATTTCACTAGCACATTTTCTAGAAATAATATTTCACTTGGGCTTTATACCTTTAGGAAAGCTAAAAAATAATTTTTCTTTAAGTATTAAAAATCATTGAAAGTTCTTTAATAATTATTTAATCAAATGTCTTATTTAAGCATTTGGATTCATCACCGGGTGTGAAGGCATATGCTTATAATCCCAGCATTAGGGAGACTAACACAGAAAGATCAAGAGGTTGAGGCCAGCCTGGGCTATATAGTAAGACTCTGTCTCAAAAACCAAAACCAAATGAATGAATGAATTTAATAATTAAATGAAAAAATAAATATTTAATTCAATGTTATTAGATGATTTGCCATAAGCTTTTATTTATAGAGAAATTATGAGGTGATACAGTTGACATTTTGTTTATGAAATTTATAAAAATGTTTAAGAAGTTGATTGCTGGTTTACATGGAATCAAACAACTACAACTGAGGCAAAATTACTCAACCTTTTTGGTTAAAGTTTTAGATCATTCAATTCTACATGCATTAAATTATAAGGTTACTTCTTAACATATCCTATAGGGGCTAGGGTTTAGCTTAGTTGCTAGGGTGCTGCTTTGCACTCTGAGGCCCTGGGTTCATTCAATCCCCAGCACCATGAAAATGGGAGAAGAGCCTGGCTGCCCACTCCAGAAGCAATCAGCCATCGGAAACCCTATGAATAGCAGAGAAGCACTGACATAGTACTGGGCATGGCAGTGTTGGGGAGTGTTTTGTTCTGCTGTACATAGGGTCACTATGAGTCAGACCCATCTGCATTGCACATAAGGACAACATTGTATCCTGCATTAATTTTGAAATTTTAAAGAAGTATTTCTTCATTCAAAAAGAACAAAATATTCCTCAAAAACATTATCTAGTGAACACATACTCTTGAGAGTTGATTTAACCATCAGTCTTTATTCCCATCTATTTAGCTCTCTCAAAGTTCTTAATAATGGTTTAGTACATAAATCTAACATACTTTTTCATAATAATTAATGGCTGAGATATTTTATCTTTGCAATAGTAAATAATTCATCTGACTGATAATATTTCTCCACATGAACCATCTAAGGATACATCATTTAAAGCTGTGTCTATGTATTTCCCCGTGTTTAAAATTGAGGATTGAGATATAAACAATAAATCACAGTCACAGGCTTGTTTGTAATCATTACTTTGACATGGTAATCAGACATGATGTTACCTACACCATCATATAGTCATTGATCACATGGAAGTTTAGAGATGCCAAAAAAGGTGTCAGGATGGTATTGGGCTTTCCAAAGGCTAAGAGAGAAGCCCATATTGAGGAGCATACAATGATGGAAAAACCAAAACTGGGGTACACTGACAATAGGTGTATCTACACTTATATTCACCAGCAAAGAGAAGATGGTAACATGCATTTAATAAATATTGTCGAACATTTCTTCTGGCTAAGGAACATTCTTGGTGCCAATATTGCACAGATGGAGGACTAGTTAAGACCCTGTCCTCACACAGAGGAGCTTAGTGGAGAAGAAAGCATGGTGAATAGGCCATAGCTGGGCTAGGGTTTAGCTCAGTTGGTAGAGTGCTGTGCTGTGCGCTCTGAGGCCCTAGGTTCGATCCCTAGCACTGCAAAAATGGAAGAAGGATTTGACAGGCCACTCTTGAAACAATCCTGAAATAATCAACCAGGCACTGTGGTGCATGCCTGTAATCCCAGGGACTCAGGAGGCAAACAGGAAGATTGCAATTTCAAGACCAAAGGCAGTTTACGTAATTTAGTGAGACCCTGTCTCAAAAATAAATAAATGGGCTGGGGGCGCCACTCAGTGGTAAAGCACTTGCAAAGCATACAAGTGGGAGGCCCTGGGTTTAAACCCCCACACAGAAAGAAGAAGAAGAAGAAGAAGAAGAAGAAGAAGAAGAAGAAGAAGAAGAAGAAGACGACGACGATGACGACGACAACCCCATGAGGGTCTCTGTGAGCCAGACATGACTTCACGGCATCTAACAACGAGTGCATGTGATACATGCCACCCACCAGCATTTCATAGGGGAGCATTAGGAAGTCAGACCTGAGCACCTTGTGATTGGCTTTAGTTGGACAAAAGTAGGTGGAAAGGAATTTCATGCAGAGGGAACAACATGAGCCTATGGTCCCACTGAAACAAGTTTAACATGACTAGAGATATGGTATAGGGCTTGAGTTTAGCTGAGTTGGTAGAGCTCTGTGCCACACTCTCGGAGGACCCAAGCTTGATCCCTAGCACCAAAAAAAGGGAGAAGGATGTGGCAGTCCACCCCAGAAACAATCCCAAAATGCTTAGCCATTGGAAACACTGTGACGGTCACTAAGAGAAAGACCTGACTTGGAAGCATTCAACAACAACAACTGAGATATGGTACAAAAAAGGCAATAGTGAGATCTGAGAAGGAGGTGTTACCAGAACCAGAATGTGTAGCTGGAGGACCCGGGGCTGGGGAGCTGTTGCAAAGATGTCTGCCAACTACTGACCTGGAGCAAGATGTATCCCCTTTGTTTCTAACAGGCCACATTGCTCCTGGCAACAGAAATGGGGGTGGGGAGGTGAGTGGGAACTGCTGGGTGGGATGGTCACAGGAGAAACGTGACAAACAAGGCATGGACTCCAGAGATAACGAGGAGATAGTGTTGAGAAGATGGAAGCAGACTTTTTGGCACAGGAGGGGGATATGGTGAGATAAATGAAAGAGTCCTGGGGGGATTCATCTACGTCCTTGGTAATTCTGAAGTCCCTGTTGGAGTGCCAGGGAAACATGATCCCAGAAAGTGAGAGACAGTCCAGAATTTAGGAGAGACTCCTAGCTGTGATTTAATTTTGCTTTTCAATTTTGTTGTCAGTTATGGAATGTGATTAAATCAGGATCATAATCTGCTTAGGGTGCTATTACACAGTACTGTAGATTGTGTTATTAACAGCAAACAAGAATTTCCTAACACTTCTGGAGACTGGGAAGTCCAAGACCAAGAGGCTGGCAGACTTGGTGTGTAATGAGGGCTAGGTCCTAATTTGGAGACAGCTGGCTTCTGGGCATATCCACCCATACTCGCAGAGACACACAGCACCCTGGGGTCTGTTCCAAAGGCAAAAACCTCATTCATACAGATTCAACCACCCAACATAATCCCCACCCAAAGCCCCCACCTCTAACACCACCACCTTGGCCAGTTGGATTACAACAGGAATTTGGGGAACACAGCTATTCAGACCACAGCAATGGGAGTGAATACTATCATCCAAAAGCAGAATATGGAATGGGAAAAAAATTTGACTAAGAAGGAAGTCTTCACATTTCTACTTCGGATTGTCCATTAAACATAATTGATGTCAATGACTCATCAGGAACACACAACCCTAGGCAGGAAGGAGAGCACACCAAAAGGTTTGACCATATACTTGTTGTTGTTGATGTTAGATGCCGCCCAGTCTATTGGACTCATGACAACCCTATGTACAACAGAACGAAACACTCCCTGACACTGTGCCATGCCCAGCACTATGTCAGTGCTCCTCTGCTATTCATAGACTTTTTGATGGCTGATTGTTTGGGGAGTGGGCTGCTGGGTCCTTCTTCCAAGGGTATAAGCCTCAATATTCCCAGGTGGTCTCCCATCCAAGGACTAACCAGGCCTGACCCTGCTTAGCTTTCGAGATCTGACAAGATTGCATGGCAGGGTGGTATAGCTATAGACTCTCATATACACCAACACTGCCTCCCTACCCAGCACTTACTACTCACTGGCATGAGCTTGTCTTTCCACCGCAACCAGCTCTGGAGCTCATTGTCCACTTTCATGTCTCTCTTCATTTTTCTCAGAAACTTTTACCACTTGCTTTGATAGGAATAAAACCTACATGAAAAGGGTCCCAGACTCTGATTTATTTGGCCCTGTTTATTCACCTAGTCATCATAAAAGCTTTTTTCCCTTTCTATGAGACCTGAAAAATAAGATCTGTCCTGAGGGAAGAAAAGTTATTTGACAGTAAACAACTTGCTTTAGGATAATTTCAATGGCATTTGTGAAGACAACACAACAAAACATAATGCAAACAAATTAGAAATCACTTTCCCTATTATATACTGAATATGATATACATGTGCTTATGTATAGGACTCCCTGCAGCTGTACCACTGTGGTGTCCAATCCCATCAGATCTCGGAAGTTAAGCAGGGTTGGGCCTGGTTAGTACTTGGATGGGAGACGCTTGGGAACACCAGGTGCTGTGGGCTTCAGAGAAGGACCAGGCAACCCACTCTCAAGAAACAAGCAGCCATTGAAAACCTTATGAACAGCAGAGAAGCACAATAGCGTTGCGCCTGTTGTACATAGGGTCACTATGAATCAGACTCCAGGGCACCTAACAACAACAGCATGTATAGAACCAGGTTGCCTATCACCGCACCAGTCCTACCTCTAAGCAAAGATGTAATGTAAGCTTCATGGATGTGCCGCACATATTTCCTCCCCATTCCACAGAGAAATACAGTGTTTTGAAGGGAATAAATATGCATAAGCTAGAATTGATTCTGCCTGTTTACGTTTCCCCAGCCCACGGTGCTTGTACAGCTTGTTTTCCCTGGTCCTGGCAGCTGGCCCGATCTCCCATCTTCTCAGAACTGTTCTTCTTTCTGCCTGGAGCCTTAGGGCCTTGAAACCAGAAGATGGACCATCAGGCCTAAGCTTCTTTCAAGCTCCGCATAGGCTTGCAGCAGTGAAGGAAAGCCAGCCAGAGTCAAAGGGCATCTAGACTGGCTTCCAAGTTTTTAAATTGGTATTGTGTGATGTTTAATTGGAATTCTTTACTGGGGCCTGAGGGATCGTCATTTCTAATCAAGATAAAAAGTAATTACTGGCAACTGTGAGGTGAGGGAAAGAAAAATCTAAAATACCTCTGACCCAGCTGATACAGTGTTTATATGTGATAATGGCTTCATGTTTTTACATAACAAATTCATTTCTTTAATTAGCTAATTTAAGACTGCAGTTTCTATTAAGACTGTGAAAGCATAGTCCACTCCCGGATCCACATGAGGAAATAAAGTCTGAGGGTGTAAACCCAATTTGAGCAGCAAGCTCACTGATGCAGGATGAGGCTGCCCGAAGTCCTGGCTTCACTTCTAGCCACAGGTGAATGAGCTCAAATCACACACCTTGAGTGGAAGACTTCTGCTTGAGAGGAAAGTTTCACAGGGTAAGTAAGGGTCCACAGACATGAGAAAAGGCCCTCTGACCTGTAGAGGAGCAAGTTTATTTGGGGCAAGTAAAGAGGGTGTAGTTGTTGTTGTTAGGTGCTGTGGGGTCGTGTCTGATTCATCAGACCCTCATAGGGTTTTCAATGGCTGATTGTTTCGGGATTGCCTTGGGGTGGATTGCCACATCCTTCTCCCATTTTTGCTGTGCTGGGAATTGAACCCAGGACCTCAGAGACTGTAGAGCCGCACTCTACCAACTGAGCTAAATCCCAGCCCTTAAAGATGGGGTAGGCAATGAGAAAAGAAGCTGCCCTGGTACCAGTGTCCCAGAGGGAGTTGGCTACTGCTGTGTTGTGCTGAGCTGAGCACAGCTGGGGGTTTTATGGGACTGGCAAGGCCTTTGTCTTAATAGTGGTGGGGAAAGTTCCCTTGGAGGAAAGAGGAAAAGGAGGAAGTAAAATTGGGAGATTTGCCTTTCCATATTTGGTCATCTGGTGATCTCCATTGTCTCAGGACCTTGGAGCTCTGTCAGGGGTGGGGCTTTTATTTCCTCCCTCTCATTAGTTCCAGTTCTGAGAAACATCCAGGTTTCCTCAGCTGCCTAGGGAATACCCCAAATGCCTTATCATGGAGTAGAGGGCTTAGCGCATCTGCCCATTCTATTTCGTCTGCAACTAAAACCTCCATGGAACCATTATTGCAATTACAGACTGGGAGTTCTTCCTGTACAGTCTTTAATCACACCCTTCACTTCCCTAGAGATCCATTCTCCCGCCTCTGCACTGTCCATTTTGGTGAATCTACAATGCTACCATCTTGCTGGCATGCTCTCTGGTTTGTCTTCTGGATTTGAGTTACCCATCAGTTTCTTTGTGTCTGTGTGTATACCTATTTGCTTGCATACTCTCCTCTGTTGTGTTTCTTATTTGCATGACTCTTTCCCCACAAGTGGTAAAGATTTTTGAAAGCAAGACCAAATATAACTGCACATGGTTAGTCTGCAGAGGGATTTATTGAACTTGAATGAATGGAAGTTAGCCAATTTGGGTTGCAGTTACAACAGACATATGCAAAATACATGTAATAATGGACATAAAACTCATACATTTTATTATTCCATACATCTAAAATATATTCTACTAGAATATTATCCAGCTACCCACTCCTAGGTATATACCCAAAAGAACCCAATTCAGCATACAATAGAGATACCTACACATCCATGTTTATCGTATTTATTCACAATAGCCAAGATATAGAGTCAGCCTAGGTGACCATCAACATATGAATGGACAAAGAAAACACATAGTATATACACAATGAAATATTATGCAGCCATAAAGAAGAATGACATCCTGTTAAATACCAGAAAATGGATAGAACTAGAGGACCTGCTCTTAAGTGAAATAAGCCAGACACAGGAAGATAAGTATTACATGCTTTCTCTCATATGTGGAAATGCAGGAAAAAACAAAGAAAAAAAGTCTGGAAAGTAAATGGGAATAATTACTGAGAGTGAAATGGGCTGGGTTGGACGAAGGGGAAAAGAGGAGTGAGGAGAAGAGAAGAGAAAGTACAAGAAAGTGGATGTATACAATCAATACACGATCCATGCTTGTATGGAAATATCACAGTGAGACCCATTAATTTTTATAATTACCATTCTAATAATTATAGCAAAACTTTGTTCTACAGATGTATTATGAGTCAGTCATGGTTTTCAGCTTTTAGGATAAGGATGTATCTATGAACAAAATATCAATGACTCATGCCTTTGTGGAGATTCCAGTATAATGATGGAATTGATAACAAAGAATGAAAACAATAAGTTGAGAGCTGGTTAATATGTCAGAGGGTGCTACATACTATGGAAGAAGAAGAAAAAAAATTGAGAAACACCAAGGCAGTTGGATTGAACAGTGAGAGAAACGGCTGCCCTTGTGAGTAGCTGATCAAGGTGTTCCTCATAAAGATGATGACTTTGGAACAAGCACTTCAGGACAGCAAGTTAGACCCAATGACAGCTGTGAGATGATCTGTCCTAGTAGAATAAACAGCTGAGTCAAGGAACAGGAGGCATTGTTGAGAAGTAGGAAGGAAGTCAGTGTTCTTGAAGCAAAATGGAAATGAGAGAATTGATGGTGGACAGGGGCTCAGTGTGTGGAGGGGACAGTCCAAGGGGCAGGTCATGTCAGGCATCATAGGCTATTGCAAGAGTTTTGCCTTTGATACATAGAGAAACAGGAAGTGAATGTAGAATTTTGAAAAGAAAAGTAGCATGATTTCTTGTGTACTTTGAAGTAAGGCTGCATTAACAATAGACTGGAAGGAAACAAAGATAAGAAAGCCCTTTGGACGCTATAGTTGAACCTAAGTAAGGGGAGCTGAAGGCTCAGATTCCAATGGTAGCAATAAAGGTGGGAGGAAGCATTTAGATTTCAGAATTTTGAAGATAGAATCAACAGGATCTTTTAATATAGAGTGAGGGATGAAGAAAGGGGCTTGGGATAACTCCTAGGAATTTAGACTGAGCAACTGGAAGGGTGGACTCATCATTTACTGAGATGGGGAAGCTTATATAATAACCATGCATAACAAAGGATCAAGAATACAACTGCAGGCATAGTAAGTTAATAGTGCCGATCAGGTATTCATGTACAATATTATGGAAGCAATAGGAAAAACGAATCTGGATGCTAGAGTAGAGGTCTGAGATAGAAATATAAACTTGGGAGAAAATGGTGTTTAAATCATGCAGTGGGATGAGATCACAAAGGAGGTTCCTGTACATAGAGAAAGGAAAAGAATGAAGCATGGACCAAGCCCTGGGGAACTTGAACATTAAGGTTGAGCAGGAGAGGAAAGATCAGCAAAATGAGGTCAACTTGAAAATGCATTAATTTGAAATTAGCCCTCCAGGGAAGCTCAGTCAGCCAAGCAGGGGATATATCCAATACATACTTTTACAGAGCACTGTGCCCAGAGCTTTAGGGGATGCTCTTTCTTTTTAGGGGTTTATAACCAGATTTGGAAGTAACACAGACAGATATACCAGAGACAGATAGCTGTACATATAAGAAACATTATCAGTGACACAACAAAGTCAACATTCATTGTTTGTAGGATGTATAATAAATTTATAGAATTTCAATGCTACGGTCTGAATGTGATCCCACAAATCCATATGCTGGCCCTTAATCATTAGTGTGATGATATTAAGATATGGAGCCTTTAAGAGGTAATTAAACCATGAGAGAAGAGCTTCCATGAATGGGATTAGTGATTTTATAATAGAAATTGAAAGTATCAACCTTTCAGTCCTTTCTATCATGTGAGGCTTCAACTCTTAAGGTGCCATTTGAATGCAGAGACTGAGCCCACCCCAGACCCCCAGCCTGCCTGTGTCTTGATTTTCCAGCTTCTGTATCTGTGAGCAATAAATGCATGCTGTTCATAAATGGCCCAGTCTGTGGTATGTTATTATAGCAGCAGGAATGGATTAAGGCAGTCAGAATATCCACTTTCCATATGAAGTAGAATTGATTTGGCTCTTAAAGTCGGAATTACATCATTGAAGAGAATGTCCCAAGCAAGGGGGCAGCATGTGTGAAGGAGTAGGTGTGCAAAGCCACAAGAGCTCTGGGGAAAAAGCCAGGTCAATAGATTGGAAAACTTCATGGGAGCTAGGAATGGATGGTGTGAGGCTCAAGACTTAACCATGGAGGTAAAGGGCATCTATGGAAGGCATTTGGACAGTTGAAGATGTAACTGATTGCTCTCCAAGTGCTGTGACTTCCATGTGGTTTGTTCCCCAGTGGTTTATATGCTGGAGGCTTGGTGCCCAGAGGGACAGTGTTGTGGCAGTGGGACCTTTATGAGGTGGGAGTGTGGTGAATGTGAGTACATCATGAAGCTCCTTCATAATGAAGAAACTAATGCTGTCTCCCAGGAGGGTATCAGGTTTAGTAGGAGTAGACTGGTTTCCACAAAAGTTGTTGTTGTTGTTGTTGTTGTTGTTAGGTGCTGTCCAGTCATGTCCTACTCATAGCAACCTTCACAGGGTTTTTAATGGCTGATTGCTTCAGGATTGCCTTGGGAGTGGATTGCCACATCCGTCTCCCATTTTTGTGGTGTTTGGAATCAAACTCAGGACCTCAGAGACTGTAGAGCAGTGCTCTACTAACTGAGCTAAATCCCAACCCTCCACAAAAGAGGGTTGATATAAAAAAAAGGGTTCCTAATCCCTCCCCATATTCTTGCTTCCTGCCTCTTACACATGCACATTTTGTACTCAGGCTGTTCACTGTCTGTTTCTCCACCATGTAGTAACTCAGGCAGTGGCCCTCACTAGGAGGTGCCATGCTATTTGAACCCTCCAGCCACTAGAATCATAAACCAAATAACCTTCTTAATTTATAAATTCCCAGACTCAAGTATTTGGTTACAGCAACATAAAATACACCAATGAGGCAATATCCTTCTACATCTCCTCTCTACCCTATCATTTTTAATTTAATCCTTTGATTAAATTCTTGGCTTGATTTATTGCCCTTTTCCCTTGTGTCCCTTCCTTTTGCAACTTTCCTTGAAGACAATAATAACCAACAGGATGGAGCAGTACTCTGGCTTGCTCATGAGACAGTTGAATTCACAGAGATTTTGATACCTTTAACCATGAACTTTTAATCCAGTTCTCCATAAATTTCATGCATAGATTGTATAATGCTTTCCATATCAACCCATTTATGTTTGACAGATATTTATCAAGCTTTGCTCAATTCATGGGATGTAAAAATGAATAATACATAATCTGAACATTGACTTTGCAATATCAATACTGTGGAAATGATGCTCTCTTAAGGCATAGAGTAAGACAGAGCAATGCTCAAAGTAGAAAGCAGTGGAACAGAAAATTCAGGCTGTGGGAAATTCCTGGTAAAAATGGCTTAGGCTTGCTTTGTTTGAAGATAGCTAGATAAATGGATAGGTAACCCCCTGCCGATAATGGTTATCTATGAAAGGTCAAATTAGAATAGGGAATAGATATTCTTACTCTTTTCTCTTTGTATAAATCTCAAAAGGGCTTTTTATATTTTTATTTTTAATTATAAATCTTTCACACCATTATACAAAAAGAAAGGTGAGTTCCTTTGGAAGAGCTACTCGATTAATTATGTGACAAATTGGCTGATATTTGCAATTTTTACTTCTGTTCCACACTTTAATCCATGAAGAGGCCATGCTGCAGAGAGCTATGTGGAAGGACTTCTTGGCAATCAGAACAACAGCACCTCAGGCCTGGAAGCAGAGAACAGCATGAGGTGATGCACTTGGCATTGCTACAGCAGGTAGGAGCAGTAGGCAGTGTGATGGCCACTGGCACCCAGGTGGGGTGGTGGGTGCCTAGGGAGGGTTCAAGGAGGCCCCTTGCATTGGGAAGAGTATAGGTGTCTGCCCAGGTGTTGCCCTACATTTTGGGCATAGTTTAGCATCTCTAAGCCATGCTCTCGTTCTTTCACACAGTGAGTAGACACTTAATAAACATTGGTCCTTCTCTCAGACTCTTGTTAATTGTCTAAGAGGAAGGTGACTTGTCAGTACAGCAAAATTCAAAGGAAAAGCTATTCATGTTTACCTTGCATAGTGGACTAATTAACTATAATCCAGTCAATCTGTGATAAACTAGAAATAGTCACAGTATTGCACTCCTCAAGTTGCAGGAGCGCAGATGGAACTCACAAAATATGCCGAGGGATCCAAAGCTGATTGTCCCAAGAAATCCATTCAAGGTAGTCAAGCCAGCTGGCTCATTCATGAAGGCGCAGGTCTCAGAATTTGAGTGCTATTAGCTCACCTAAATTACTACATGTACTTGAGTTCTATTGACATCTTAAGTGAAAACAAAAAGAGAAGAATGGTAAGATCTACTCTTGGGAACCAAGGCCTGATAGGAAAGTGATTGTGAATATGGGTTATGTTCCCACCCTCCCCACACACAGGTTCATAATGACACTGAGAAATAAAACAAGACCTTTGAGGAAGCTAGAAAAAAAAGAAAAGAAAAAGAAAAAGGAGACGAAGTTTTTATTACTATTCAAATCAATGTAGCATGCTGCTTTCGTTATTCTGACACTGGTTGATGTAGTGTATTCCGCTGGTTACCTTGGAAACTGACTGAGACAGGGCACTGTCTGCAGAGGGTCCACTGGGGGAAACTCTTGGGATCCCTACCTGTGAGGAAAGGGGGCAGGGTAAATAAACTGCAATAAGGCTACAACTGAGTCTTTCACTGTTCATCCCATAGGGAGCTGGTGGTGAGGGCGTCAGGTGGAGGGAGGCGCTCTAGGGGGAGCCTGAGCTAAGCTTTAATGTATCTGCATCAGCATGGCACAGGCTGCTGCTATCCCCTGGGCAAGGAAGGTCCCTGCCAGCAGGGTTGCACCTCTGTGAGCCATCAGCAGCAGACATTCCAGCAACATAGTCCAGATATTCCGGCAATGTG
Source organism: Pedetes capensis (assembly GCA_007922755.1). Classification (NCBI taxonomy): domain Eukaryota; kingdom Metazoa; phylum Chordata; class Mammalia; order Rodentia; family Pedetidae; genus Pedetes; species Pedetes capensis. The sequence continues at coordinate 11,574 of VMDO01020167.1, read as the reverse complement.
CCGTCCCTCAGGAGGGGATCTGGGATGTTGTGAGGAGATCAGGTACACAATTATCTCACCATGCAACTTGTTACAGTCCCCAGTGCCCCCTTGGATCTCAAACATGGATGAGGAAATTGGCATATTTCAGTGTTTGCCCTGGGACGATTTCATCTAACCTCATTCAGGGGGTTATGGTATTTGGAATCCTTATGGACACAAAGGGGAACATTAAAATTTGATTTGACTTAGGGGATTTCACAGGACATCATTTATTGTGTTTGAGTGGATTTTTCTTTCTTCACGTTGGATCATGGCTCTTCTCAGTTACTGGAGGGGAAGAAAGGAAATGGAGCAATGGTGACAGTGGAGAGGGGAAATGAAACCTCCTAATAGAAGACATGCTGGGTGTTAGATTTGATTTCACTTAGAGAGTTGAGAAAATATTCTTATAAATCTGTTTAATTTGCTCTCTGGTATGTGCTGGGCAGAGGGAACGAAATATTGGCTTAGAGTCTGGCTGAGCTGATGTGATTTGCATGCACAGAAAAAATTGGCGGAGAAAATGTGGAGGGTTTCGCAGAAGGATGGGGCTTGGGGCTCACATTGAGTGTGGATTAAAGAAGAGCTAGGGGAGCAGGAGAAAAACCTTTGGCTGGAAGTTTGAGCATTGACTCTGGCCTTGCCATCCACGGTGCCTTCTTGGCTACACCATCTTAGTTCAAGTTGCCTCAGCTGCTTCAGATATAAAATGGGGTTAAGAGGAGACATGCTGAACTCACAAACCTATGGTAAGGATCGGATAGTAGATCTGTGTATGGGTTTGCAACCTGCACAGCAATGAAAAATAATAAGTGAAAAATGGTTCTATCGAGGTTCAGTGTTACAAGGGCTGAACTACTGGATCAAAAAAGTTATAAGTGAAAATTTCAGGCCAGCCAAGCGCTGTGGCACATGCCTCTAATCCCAGGGACTCAAGAAGCAAAGGCAGGAGGATCATGAGTTCAAAGCCAGTGGCAGCCTGTGTAATTTAGCAACACCATGTCTCAAAATGAAAATTAAATTAAATTAAATTAAATTAAAAGGGGGCTTAGGGTGCAGCTCTGTGATGGAGGCCTACATGCACAAGGCCCTGAGTTTAACACCCCACTAGTGCAAAAGAAAGAAAGAAAGAAAGAAAGAAAGAAAGAAAGAGAGAAGAAATAAGAAAATTGCAGACCATAAGATATAAAAAGGTACAAAAATTTTAAATACAGTACTGAAGTGATAGATGATAAGTAGGCAAAACACTGAGCACACTGCCCTCACATAAAAAGCAGTCCATGAGTGTTAGTATTCACTATTTTTTTTTTCTTTGAGACAGGGTTTTGCTATTCAGGCCTGCCTAAACTCATTAGATAAACTAGGCTGGCCTTGAGCTCACATCTGTCCTCCTCTCTCAGTCTCCCGTGTGCTGGGACCACAGGTGGGCACCACCTCACCTAGTTTAGTATTCTCCATAGTACAGTGGAAGATGCAATGCTAAGAGCAATGAGAAAAATGTAAAGTGCTAATAGGGTGAACTGGATGCTCACTGAACAGTAAATAGATGAACCTGTTTTTTTTTCTTTTTTTTTCTTTTTTTTTTTTTTCGGTACTGGGGGTTGAACCCAGGGCCTCACACCTGCATGCTCTACAAGTGCTGGACCACTGAGCTGCACCCCCAGCCCATTTTTTTACTTTTTGAGACACGGTCTTGCTAAGTTACGTAGACTGCCCCTGGTCTCAAACTTGTGATCCTCCTGCCTCTGCCCCCCAAACCGCTGAGATTACAGGCATGCACCACCATGCCTGGCTGAACCTGGTCTTTTATTACTATTATTATAATGACTATTTTTTGTCCATTTTGCCAGTAAGACTCCTAAGAGCAGTTACTATGTCAGGATCCCATTAAGAGGCATCCTTTCCAGGCTTGTTGATACATGACAGAACTCTAGAGGCTAAGGCAGGAGGACCTGAGTTCAAGGCCAGCCTCACCTACATAGCTAGTTCCTGGCCATCCTGGGCTATAAAATAAGATGCTGTCTCAAAAAAAAAAAATTGAGAGAGAGAAAGAGAGAAAGAGATCTCTTTCTCCTTTAAGAGTTGGTGTATCCTTTTCGCTTTTAATGACAAAACCTCAAGCAAGGGGGATAAAGGGGGCTGGTGGACAGCAAGAACACTGTTTCAAATATTGTGCCTGCCATACCCAGAAGTCTAAATTATTTATATGCAGATTAAGGCAAATTAAAAAATAACATATTTATGTGATCTCAATGATGCATAATTCTCATACTTTGGAGATAGGCATGTGGCCTTGTAAAATAGAAAGATCAGACAGAATATAAGATATGATCCAGTTTAGATTAAGAAAGAACTTCTCTGTTAATAACTTGAAGGCATTATATATAAGATTTTGCCCTTTCTTCAAAAGATAAAAGGAAAACTCAGGCAACTGTTGAGCTTCTGTTACTAGTGACAGAATGCCTGCCTGGTGATCAATTTTCTCTTTAACTATTAATAAAAGTGACCTCAGTCCACTTAAAATAAATTTGTCCTGCACAAGCTTCCAGCTCACTTTTATGTTTAAATGGAAGTTGCTTGGCATAAACACAAGGCCCTAATGGGAGGTGACAGACAGCACCTTTGATGGACAAGTGCTGAGGGAGGAGATCAAACATGGATTCTACAAAGAATGTTAGCACACCATAAACATAATAAACACATGCAGATGAAAAGAAAGCTCATGAATAATACATGAGGGACACATTGAACCTTATTAAAGTATGCAGACTCTGATGGCTGCTGGATTCCAGGTGGAAGGGGTCCAAAGGACAGGTGTGTGAAAGGTGAAACCAAACAAAGGGAGCTGATCGGTGATGTGCGGAGAAGCTGTGCAAATGGAAACTTGGATAGCAGATTTCAATTGTGCCTCAATAAATTAGCTTGCCAGCTGAAGAATAGGCACCCAGGATAGGACACTAATAAGAAAATGCATAGCTAGTAGTCAAAAAGAAAAGGAAGAAACAAAGAGAAAAACAAGATTAGGGAATGCAAAGTTAAATGGACAGATATAAGAGGCATAAACCCCGAACATCTTAGTTAAATGAAAGCTATGCACTCTCCTTTAATGGGAAAAATAGGCAGGAGGGAGCTGACCAAGGGATTGTCACCACAGAAGCTAGTTAGCCTCATTAACTTGTAGATTCTAAAAAAGCAAAGGAAATGAGTGGGTGAAAATGTAGCCAAAAGTTCTTCTTCAGAAGAACAAAACAGAGATTATTTCCTGCAGGATAAAGAGAGATGCTTTTCTAAAAGACTTTTGTTATTCACCTTTTGAAGAAAAAACTCACTATAATAACAGCTCTTTTTTTTTCCATTATGGAGCAAAAAATATATTTTCATAAATAATTTTTTTCAGATGACAATTTTTCATTCAAATACAGGTTTTTATTGGAAAAATTAAAAATAAACTGGGCACCATTGAGGCATGCTTTTAATTCCAGTCACTCAGGAGATAGAGGCAAGAGGATCAAGAGTTTGAGGCCAGAGGCAACCTGCATAATTTAGCAAGACTCTTTCTCAAGAGAAAGTATAAAAAGAGGGTTGGGGGTGCAGCTCAGTGGTAGAGCACTTGCAACATATATGTGAGGCCCTGAATTCATTTCCCATGTACCACCAAAAAAATAAATAAATAAATAAATGAAAAATAAATTTAACATATTCCATGATTCTCCATCTGTGGGAAATATTATCAACTCTTTTTTTCCTTCACAGATAAAGCTTTAGTACAACACATTTTCATTATTAGAGAAGGGACAGATGTATACTGTTCCTGTGTACAATATTATATTATAAGTCTACTTTCTCCTAGCCATTTGGCATGGTTCTCACTCTCAAAAAGTAATGATGTGTATATTAGGCCACTGCTATAGTATGGGTATAGACTGTCACTTTAAGTGATAAAAGCTTGATCCCTAGGATAGCACTACTGGGAGGTAATAGAAGTTTTAGAAGATGTGGCTGAGAGGTGCTCTGATCATTGGATCTGTGTCCTTGAAGAGGGTGGTGGGAGCCTGACCCCTTCCTCTTCCTCTTTGCTTCCTGGCCATGAAGGGGGACATTTGGTTGACCCCTGCTCCCTGCCATTGTCACCTGGAACCCTATGCAGAGACTTAAAGGCAATGGGTCTCTAGATCATGGGCTGGAACTTGGAATACTATGAGCCAAACATAAACCTTTTCTCATTATAAGTTAATTACCTTGGGCATGTTATCACAGTGGAGGAAAGATAGCACAGAAAAATCAGTACCAAGAGTGGGGTTGTGGATTATAGCAATGACTCAAACCCTGTGGGAGAGCCTATTGGATTCATTTACAGGAAGGGTGTGGAAAAGTTTGTAAAGGCAGGCTAAAGACTAAAGACTAAACTTCTGTAAGGAGGGCTAAACTTCTGTAAGAAAGACTAAACTTCTTTAAGAAAGGCTTTGGGAGTGATTCTGGTGCGAGGGCTGAAAAGTACAGAATCCTGATAGGAATGTGGGCAGCAAAAATGGTGCTGATAAGATTTTGTGGAAATGAGGAGGACTCTACTAGGAAATGGATGAGAGGTCACTCTTGCTATACTGTGGCAGCGTTTGGAGGCATTTTGCCGTCCCTGATATTTCAGCAGAGGCCAGGCTTAACGTTAACAGACTAGTTTACTTGGTAGAAGAAATTTCAAGGTAAAAAAGTCTTTAGACTGTAGTATGAGTATTACTGACTGATTTAGTCAGATTTACAGTGAGAATCAGAAGTAAAGAGGAGCAGAGTGGAATGATTTGAAAAATTCATAACTAAAGCAGAGAAGGAATTGGTATAAATGTGCAGCAAGAAACTTGTGGTCACTAGCAGGATAAAAAGAAGCCAACTGCTTTGAATCAGGATAATAGGAAAGGTACCTTAAGGGCATCTCAAAAATATGCAAGGTCACCGTGTATAGAATAGGCTGAGGGGTGTAGAAATATAAATTTGTTTCAAAGACTTTCCAGGGAAGAATTGGAAAAAGCCCCCAGGCACACTTCTCACCCAGGACAGCCTCAGGAGTCCTTTCCTAGTTCAGCCTAAAAGGTATACAGTGGCCACTGCAATTGTAATTCAAGTGGTCTAGGTATAAGTTGTACATACAGCAGATCTTACTACTGCAAGCATACTAAATGCAAGAGTTATTGGGTTATGTATTCTTTGCTGAGATTTCTGAAACCCTGGAAGGCCAGGCAATGTGTTACAGGGTAGTAGTTCCTCCATTGCAGCCAAAGCTGCAACAAAAATGCCTGGAAGGCAGATATGCCAGCAATGTGCAACACCTGCCAATGGAATCTCTAGGCAGCATGCAAAGGCAGCTGGAGAGGGTGGCTATGTGGACTACAACCAGCAAAGATGAGAGGCAAGAATGCACAATCCCTTGGGAGTTCACATCTGACTTAAGCGCTACCTTCATGCCAAACATGCATATTTAGCATAATGTGAACCAAAATAAACCTTTTCTCTTTATAAGTTAATTGTCTCAGGTACTTTTTAAAGTGATAGGAAGCTGCCTAACATCCCCACATTTTTGTAGGTTAGTTTGGTAATGTTTTAGAATTATATATATGGAAGTTTTCGGGCTGGGATTTAGCTCAGTTGGTAGAGCGTTGCACTGCAGTCTCTAAGGTCCTGAGTTCAATTCCCAGCACCGCAAAAATGGGAGAAGGGCCTAGCAATTCACTCCCAAGGCAATCCCGAAATAGTTAGCCATTGAAAACCCTATGAGGGTCGCTATGAGTCGGATACCGACTCGACGGCACCTAACAACAACAACAACAATATGGAAGTTTTCAGTGTTTAGTTTTCTTAGATTGAAATTTTAGCATGTTTTATGTTGCCTTTTATAATCCTTTACCAAAAGCCAGACAAATAGTTATGGTCATACTTTCCAGGTTTGATAAAAAGAGGGAAGTAGTTTACCTATTGTGGAAACAGAAGTGGGAAGGGATTAGGTTCTGATTAGACTTGCAAGAGCATCACTCAAGATAGCCTGTGATGTTTTGCTAAATAAGATAAAACATTAGCAACACAAATAGTATTAACACCTAAACTTTCTGAGTATTTTTCATTTGTTAGAGATGTAAAATATTGTCTGGAATTATCTCATTTAATATGAAAAATATCTCATTGAGTCTGCCATGATAAATAACTCTGATTTTTACAGATGATAGAAAATGAACTATGGAGGATATAATTGCACGTAAGATCATCGAGATGGTCACTAGTGGAACTGGACTTTGTTCCTGAACAAACCTAGATCCAAAACTACCTTTTTGACTATTATAGCTACAGTATTTCAGGAGAAGACTTCCAATCTTGACTTCTGCAAAGATGGCACAATAGCAAAACAGTTCAGGCAGCAAGGTGGTGATCCTGAGAAAGGAATCCTTCAGAGGACTGATTGATTGATGAACAGGGTAGATTTCACAAGAAGCTAAATATAATCCTCAACATACCTGATCTTCTTCTACAATCAAAAAGAAGTTAAAAAGAGAAGAGGAAAAAGAAAAAGAAAAATGGTGGAATTATGCCCAAATTGCATTCTGTTTTCATTTGGCTCATTACATATAAATTTTTTAAATTATGCGTTGCCCTTTGTTAACACTGAACCTTATTGCGCACATATCTATTCCTAGCTTAGCTTTCCTCCTGCTTTATATACTTATTTACTTACTTATTTATTTTTATTGTGATATGTCCTAGTCCATTTTCTGTTGTTATAACAAAAATAGTTGACGTGATGATTAATAGCAAAGGAAAGTTATTTGACTCATGGCTCTGGAGGCTAAGAAGTCAAAGAGCATGGCACTGGCATCCATCTGGCATCTGGTGAGGCCCTTCGTGCTGCAAAACAGCATGGTGAGAGCATCCCACTGTGAGGTAGAGCAAGAGTCCCCTATCCCCCCTCTCACCCACTGTAGGCTACTCTTCTGCTTCTAATACCATCATGGAGGCCCTACCCTCATTTCCTCATCTAATCCTAATCTCATCCTCAATGTCCCTCCTCCAAAGTCATCAACGTAAGAATTGGCGGATTGCTTCCATCACAAGAAATTTTGAGAGACACATTTGAACCACAGGATGGTAAAAAATACACCACATAATGGAGGTGAGGAAAGATAAATACTACACATAATACAGGACATGTAAGCAGAAGGAATGGGAGGAATAAGGGGATCAACAGGAGAGGGAAGGGAGAACGTGAAAAGGTAATGGGTACTGAACAGGAGCAATGATGTACAATGATATGCATGAATGGAAATGTGATAAGAAGCCTATTGATCTATACACTAACTAAAAAAATGTTATTGTTTTTAGGTGCCATCAAGTCAGGTCCCTTTCATACAAGAGATGAAACACTACCTGACACTGTGCCATGCTGGGCACAATTGTCAGTGCTTTTCTGCTATTCCATAGGGTTTTCAAGGGTTGATTGATTTTTGGGAGTGGGCTGCCAGGTTGTTCTCCCATACCTACAGCATCTGGTGTTCCCAGGAGGTCTCCCTTCCAAGTACTAACAAGGCCCAACTCTGAGCTCTAATGGGATCAGATGCCAGGGTGGTATGGCTGAAAACCAATAAAAAAATACACTTATAAAATATGCTATCTTAACCACTTTTAAGTATACAGCTCAGTAGTGTTAAGTAATATTTTAAAATACACTTGTACAATATTTTATCCTGCAAAACTGAAAATCTGTGCCCATTAAATAAAAACTCCTCTTTTCTCCCTACCCCCCACCCATGGTAACCAGCATTTTATTTTCTGTTTCTACAAATTTGCCTATTTTAGTTATGTCACAACCATTTGCCTGCAGCTGTAGCACTGTGGCGTCCAATCCCATCAGATCTCAGAAGCCAAGCAAGGTCAGGCCTGGTTAGTACTTGGATGGGAGACTGCCTGGGAACACCAGGTGCTATAGGCTTCAAGAATGACCTGGCAACCCACTCCCAAATATCAGTCAACCATTGAAAACCTTATGAATAGCAGAGAAGCACTAACAATAGTGTTTTGTCTGTCGTACATAGATAGGGTCGCTATGAGTCAAATGCTGACCTAACAAAAACAACAACAACATATCCCTTTAATTATACCGTATTTGTCTTTTTGTGAGTTATTCTACTTAGCATAATGTCCACACAGTTTAATCCATGTTGTGACATGTATCAGAAACTTCTTGCCTTTTGGAGATGAAAAATATTATTCTGTATACACATACTGTGTTATTTCTAATCCACTCATTCATCAATAAGTATTTTGATTGCTTTTACCTCTTTTCTATTGATAATAGGTCTGCTATGAACATAGGTGTGTAAACATTTCTTTCAGATTCTGCTTTCATTCATTTTAATGTGTACTCAGAAGTGAGATGGCTGGATCCTAAAGCAGGTCTCCTTTTTATGTCTTGAGAAAATGCATACTGTTTTCAGTAGCAGCTGTATAATTTTACAGCCCATAAACAATGCACAATAATTCTAATTTCTCTACATCCTTGCCAACACTTACAATTTTGTGGCTTTTGTTTTGTTTTTATTTTTGTTTGTTTTCTATTTCTTTTATTTTTTGATCATAGGTATCCTAATAGATGTGAGGTGCTGTCTCATTGTGGTTTCTACCCGGATCCTTAATGATTAGTGGAAATGAGCTTCATTTTGCATACTTATTGGCCACTTCTGTATCATCTTTGAAGAAACATGTATTCAAGCATTTTGCCAATTTTTATGTGGGTTATGTAATGGTGAGTTCTAGGAGCTCTTTATACAGCTTGAATTTTAGCTATTTCTGCTCTTTTCTGTAGAGCTAGTACCTGCAGACTAGGTGTCTTTGAGCTGCCATTGTAACTGGCTACTTTCCAGGATCTGCCAGTTGCAGCACCTAGTGGCATACTGGGCAGTAGGAGAAGGAAAGAAGCCAAGGCATTTCCTATTTCTCTTTGCCTTATGTTATCTATCTAGCAAAGATTATGTCTCCTGCTGCCCCCTACGTCAGTCTCAAAGGCACATGGTGCTCTCAGCTTTCTCTAGACCTGCTCCATATCACTGAGGGGGAGGAGAGGCTTCTGGGTTCTGTTTCATTTATAATTTCTGGTTATGAGTTTCAGCATTTGTGTCATTTGGACAGATGATTCTAAATACTAAATTCCCTTTATGTTCCAGTGTGTTTTATCTTTTCCTGTTTATGTTACTCTGTGCACACTTTATATAGCCTAAGTTATGTGGCTGATTTTCTGTCCACCTTTGTCTTGTCTGAAGACTGAATGCCCAAGGTCAGAAGTCCCTCCCTAGGCGGCCTAGTCAAAGCTGACTGGCTCTTTGCTGGCCCCCAGACAAGGTCTCATTTCTTTATAATCTCATCTGCAGGCTAAATGGCTCACCCTGGTGCCAGGACAGGTGGCGGTTGCCAAGACAACAAACAAAAGAGGCATATAAACACATAGCCCAGGCTGGCCTTGTACTCACAGTCCTCCTGCCTCGGCCTCCCCAGGGCTTGACATGATTAGTTCCACAGTTCTGAGAGGGAAAAAGAATCCAGTTTGGAGTTAAAAATTGGTGATCTTTGTAGATTGACTAATAAAATCTATGAAGATCACAGTGTGTTTTTCTGCTAAGACGTATACCTACATTTTAAAAATTTTACAGTAAAATTTTGTCTTTAGGAGGATTGTGCAGATTTTTGAATTGAGGCAAATTCACATATAGAGAAATGAGAAAGACTTATAATTTGATAAATATATACAATGCAGGGGAAAGCTGTTTCCAAGGGATGCCATGGGGATGACAAGGCATGGCAGGGACAGGCAAGCTCTGACTCCAGGATGCGCCACTTCACACCACAGGCTATAAGGACAGAGGTAAGACTTTCAAAACAATGTTGATTGGACTAAACCCCACAAAACTGTCTCCAAAATGAGTTATTTCCAGCCAAGGTCCAGACCATGTCAGGCCAGCCCTAAAATGTCCCCAAGCCCATATAAGCATAGCAGCCCTGTTCCCATTACAGAGCAATGATACACTCTTCTCATTTCCTGTCCACTAACTCCTTGCAGTACACCAATAAACTTTTTCTTTTCTATTCTATTCTGAGTTCTGGAAAATTCTTTTACCACCTGTGACTCTGCCTCACACTGACCTCCTACATACAACTTTATATTTCTTACACCAATTCAGCTATGGAAAATTTTCTTCACTTCAGAAGAGTCCAGTATTCCAGTTCTGGAATAGCAATATCAGGAGTTCTGGGTTTGCAGTTTCTCTTTAAAAAAAAAAAAAAAAAAGTTATTTAAACACCAAACCATCTGAAGTGTTTTGAAATTATTAGGGCATAGTAGAAAATGAAGAAACATTTGTTCAAGAAAGTCTATGAACTTCACTAATCATTAAGAATCTATTGCATTCAAACCATGATCTCCTCCATCCCTTTCTTTTTTTTAGATCACCAGGCCAGAACCCCCAGTTGAGATGGGTCCAGCCAAGAACACAGGATATTACCTAAAGCTCACAGTTAATGGATCAGTTTTGGGGATGCTTCCAGACAGGCAAGTCCTAAGGTCCCCTGCCTGTACCTCCCAGTTGCAGAGGCTACACACCAGGCTGGTGTGAGAAAGAGGTAGAGACTCCTTCCTTATAGCACCCACTCAGAGAAAAGGCTCCACCCAAGCTAGGTAGGCTGAAAATACCAGTGTTCCAATCACTTTTGTCTTCATGCCTTCAAGAGGCCAGGATCCAGCAGGTAGAGGCAAGCCAAGGAGACCAGAGGCCACTGTGAGAAACTTCAGGCAGGGTGTAAATCAGAAACAAGTGCTCCACTGGCCCCAACCTGAGCTCCAGAGCTGGCTCAGCTATTTTATCCAGAGGGAAAGCCAGGTATACAACAGAGAACTACCAAATAAGGAGTGAAATTTATTTGAAACAGAATAAGAAGAATTTCAGGCCTCAGGGCAGTATCAAAAACAATGGAGATTTTGATAGTAAGCAAGTTAAATCACAAACCAACTAGTTTACTAGAGAGAACCAGAGAGAACTCCAAAGAGTCCTCTTGGGGTCAGGGAAAGCATAAAAATTGATATTAAAAAAAAACAGTACTGCAAAGCATGACAAATAGACTGTGGAACAAGTTATGCCACAGGGTGTTGTTGAAAATAATAGAGCAATCAGCTGGCAATTAGTGGAACAGAATAGCTGGGTGTGGTCAGAAAAAAGAGAGAGGAAAAAGAGCTCTATTAAAACCACAGTCATCCCCGTATGAATGTGCACATACCCAAGTCTGCTCACTCTGAGGAGCAGCTTCAGAGAGTTCAGAATTCAGGGGGAATAAACTTCATTAAAAGAGTGCACACCTGTAACCCTAGCACTCAGGAGCACTAGATGGGAGTAATTTCAAAGCCAGCCTTGGCCACATAGCAAGATCTTGTCTCAAAAAAAAAAAAAAAAAAAAAAAAAAAAAAAAAAAAAAAAAAAAAAAAAAAAAAAAAAAAAAAAAAAAAAAAAAAAAAAAAAAAAAAAAAAAAAAAAA